>JAPDEL010000109.1:0-87557 GCA_027569095.1 Aspergillus conjunctus
TTGATATTTGTTGATCGTCAAACTAGTAGAGAATTAAAAACAGAAAGTGAATTTCAACTTTTGAAGTCAGTATTTAAAGACCTCATGCGGGACAAGTCTGCTTAATAATGGCCTTGGCGCTCACGTGTTCGGGGTCTAGGTCGCATGAGCTCACCGCTTGGCTCATGCGACCTGTGTACACACCGTTGGGTGGTGGATTACGTTAATATGCTTATATAATGCATAGAAGACCGAATGCGGGATCACGTGATGCAACCCATCCAATCAGGGCGGTCCCACAGGATAAGCGAGCCCACTGTAATTTTCAACACCAAAAAAAGGCATCTCGAATTCTCACTTTATCCAGCAGTCGACCATCTCAACCAACGACAGCCGAATCACATTCAGTGAGTTATTTACACTCGTGTTCTGATTTTTCTTTGCGCAATCTCTCCATCTTCCCCCCAACAATAACTAACAATTTCTCTTTCCCACCCGTAACAGAAATGTCCAACGTCAAGACCGGCAAGAAGACCCGTTCGGCCATCGCCGACGTTGTGTCGCGCGAGTACACCATCAACCTTCACAAGAGAGTACGTTGAAAAGAACGGAGATCCTTCGTTAAACCCCCTTCTTTTGCACACACATGATCGTCTACCCAGCCGACCTCAAATCCTACGATGTAGCGGAATCAGAATCCTCGAACCAAGTTTCGAAAACCCTGAGGCGTGGATGGAGAACATACACACACATACACACATGAACAAAAACGATAGTCCTTCCATTCCATTCCCTTGAACGGGATGAACTCCAGACGAGGGAAATGGTGTCGTGGAGGAACAAGTTTTGTTGTGTGAAAGTGAAGATATTTCTTCAAACCAAATATCTCCCAAAAAAAAGAAGAATTAGTTTTATGAAGTCCACCTCTAAGACCGCATACAACATCAAAAGGAGAAATTTCCCATTTCTATCCTGGCATTCGGACGGAAGACTAGTTTCTGACTTTTTTGCTCTTTTTTTTTACTTGATAGTTGCACGGTGTTACCTTCAAGAAGCGTGCTCCTCGTGCCATCAAGGAGATCCGCGCTTTCACCGAACAGGCTATGGTAAGTTTCTTCTATCACCCTTCCACCCCCCGGCGGCGGGGGGCACATCATGTCAGTCTTTTTTAACCAAGTCCGTCTCTTTACCGATTTAGGGCACCACCGACGTCCGCCTCGACCCCCAACTGAACAAGAAGGTCTGGGAAGCCGGTGTCAAGGGCGTTCCTTTCCGTCTCCGTGTCCGCATCTCCCGCAAGCGTAACGACGAGGAGGGCGCCAAGGAGAAGCTCTACTCCTACGTCCAGGCTGTCAACGTCAAGGAGGCCAAGGGTCTCCACACCACCGTTGTTGACGACGAGTAAACGCTTTCTTTTTTTCCCCCGCTATACAAGTGATACCTTTGTTTAGTTAGTGAAGAGAGAGAGAAAAAGCCAAAAAGTTACAACGTTTACGAGTTCTGAAATGGCGGGGCGCTTTTGTTTTCCGTCGGGTCTTCCACCGGTTGAGTTGGGACTGGAGAATATAAAAAAATTGCAAAAATTGAAAAATTCTTTCATTCTGTGAAGGAAAGATTCTTCTATTTAACTTATCTTTTGGCTCTACTCTTTCTGGTGGGCCGTAGACGTAAAACTGTTTGGAAAACTATCATGTAGCTGCCAAGTCGATATTTATCTATCCACTCGTTCTTCCCCCTTCTCCTACTAGTATCCATGAAGTACCTAGGCCAATTCGGTTTTCATTTCAACTTTAGCGAATAGCCTTTAACTCTGCAAGTTAACACGAAGAAATTCTTGATCTATTATTAGTGTATGATAGAGAAGCCCACTATCTGTTACTCCAGCATAGAAGAAAAATTCCATACCACCAGACTGGTTAATGACTACAGCAGTCTCGCGTGATCCAAATGCAACCCCAGGCTGAGAAGATGATAAGAGTGAAAACAAAGTGTGTATAATTGAACAAGAGCACAACTCCAAATTTATGCTTATTTGCATCAAAGGCTTTCTGCAACGCGGGGGGAAAGAACATCCAAGAATGAGCTTGAGAAAGAAGCACAAGAGAGAAAGAAACAAATAATACATCACCAGACAATTGGAAGGCTGGGGGGAAATACTATGAAGAAAGGGGGAAAAGTTGATCAAAATGCAACACCACATCCATTCGTTTTTATCCAGCAGACAATCTTTGCGGGAGATTATGATTTGGTCTCCTCCATTGCAGTCGCTACCTTTCCTGCTTCCTCTCCCCCCTTAAGTCGCAGAGCCCACTGCTCAGGAGGTCCATCTGCCTTGGGTACGAGGAACTGTACATTTGACCCAGAGGCGGTGTAATTAATCGCTTTGTTCAATGATGTGTTCAGGATTACTTTTCCGCTTGGGTCCGCTCTAAGGAGAGCACGGCCCTTCGATGTGGTCTGATCTTTCAAGACGCGAACATATCCCACTCCCTGGCTCTCCCACCCAGCGCCGGGAACAATCTTCATAGCACGGGCTCGGGCTTCCACAACAACGTCCTCATTCTCCTCACCTGCCCCGCTTCGGGCGAGATTCACTTGGGGCAAGGACTCGGCTGCGTCACCGTCCCCAGACTCCTCAGCTCCTGTATCTGAGGTGACTCCGGGTGTGGAAGCACGACTCGGAGTCGCAGAGTTGAGTACCGAGGGGGTTAGGAATGAAGGGTTCTGCTGAGATGGTGCCCCGAATGAGAAACCAAGGGTAGGCGCTGCTCCACCAGAAGCAGATTTCGACCCTGAGGTAGGTGCCCCAAATAGGGCGGAGAACGGTTTGGAGGAATCAGCTGCCGGCGCGGCGGCTACCCCTGAGTCAGGCTTCGGTTGTGAAGTTGTAGCGGAGTCAGGCGCGAATTTGATAGGGGTGTTAATCTTCCAGGTGTTGTCACCGGCAGCCTTCGGGGTGCTCGAGCCGCCAAAGAGAGATGGGGTATTGGCTCCGGAGGGAGTAGGAGCAGGAGATCCGAAAACACTTCCAGTAGTAGTCGAAGCACCAAATATGTTGGTTGGTGCTGGGTTCGATGTAGAGCTGTCATCAGCTTTATCGGATTGGGGCAAGGTAGCGGGGGCGAAAGGGTTTGGTATAGCAGCTGGACTGTTGAACGACGACGCAAATTTCGAAGAGTTGAAGAAAGTAGAGAGCGTGTTATCTTTCTTAGGTTCCCCTTGACGTTTGGGTTTCCCTTCATCATCATATTGAACACGGTCAAACAAGCTTCGAGAACCAGCACCGGACTGTGAGGATGGCTCTTCTGTCGTAGCCTGTTCAGAGATTGAAGCTTGTTTGGACTTCTTCAGAGCCTTTGTAAGATCGCCATCATCACTGCTTTCCCGCCCAGGGGAGTCGGCAAAGCTGCTCGAGAATTTCGCGGACTCGGCGCCTGTAGCTTGGCTGTCATCATCCTCGCTTGTTGGCACGAAAGAAGGATCCCTGGAAATTTCGTCGCCATCAGCCGACGCTTCCTCTGTGTCCTCCGCGTCATCCTCATGATCGATCTCCTCGGTCTCAGACGGGGTGGCAGACAGGTGGCCAAATATATTATTCGGCTTTGTGGACGACTTGTTCTTAGCATCAAAGACGGACGATCCAAGAGAAGAAGTAGCTGCTTCGTCTGTCTTAGTTCCGTCGGCTGCATCATCATCCTCTTCGAACGAGAATCCTTGCCCAGGTATGAACTTTGCGCGCCTAGATTTTTGAGCCTCGAGCTCCTCCTTCTTCTTCCGCTGATTTTCTGCATCTTGACGCTCCCACTCGGCTTCATCGTCTTCATCGGAGTCGAAATCTTCGGCTTTACGCTTAGCCTTCTCTTTTTCAGCCTCTTTATCCGATTGAGCTTTGAATTGAGCGAAGAAATTCGTGCCTCCGGTGGCTGCAGCGCCAAACTTTGGAATGTTAAGCGCAGGGGGTGCTGTCGAGGCTCCATCACTTTGGGGCTTTAGAACGAAGGGATTCTTAGGAGTAGTACTATCTGTGGGTGCGGTGAATGTAGGCTTAGTGGCAGAGAGTGGCTGAGCGAAAAGGGTGGATGTTGAGCTTTCCTTAGTTGATGCTGATAGTGTGAATAGAGGTTTAGACGGTGATGAGGTTGGTGTAGTTGAAAATGAAGTGGGCGTGTTTGGCGCAGGGATTGATGGCTTGAACGACGAAGCATTTGCCTTCTGGGGGGATTGGGTATGGGACAGTTCATTTTCGGAATCTGACGTTTTAGACCTTGAAAATGAATTGGCGAAAATATTCGCGGTAGTGGAGTCGCCGTTGACGCGCTTCTGAGGCTGTGAGGTCCGTGCATCACCCTCGCTATCTTCAGCCGACTTTCTCTTGTTGGTAGGAGGAGCTTGACTATCCCCAGAAAGCTTGAATGGACTACCCGCATTCAAACTTGAACTGCTTAGAGGAGCTACTCCCTCTCCTGTACCAAAGGGTTTTGCCTTCTTTGCAGGCTGCGTGTTGACTATTGAATCTTCATCGTCCGAAGTCTTGCGCTTGCCCGTCCCGATCTCAAGTGGTGCACCAATTGTTTCTCTGACGCGCATATAAAACTGAACCAGCGCATCGAAGCTTCCCGTGGCGGGATCCAATTGCGAAACCTCACGTCTGAAACACTCATTCAACAAACGCACACGATACAGCATCTCAACTTCATCGTTCGTGTTTTTATCTAAATTAGAGGGCATCTTGGCAGGCTGTAGTTTCTCAAAGCTCTGGGCCGAGGCACCAGGGGTGGAAGGCTTGGATACAGCCGAAGGCGTTGAGGTTTCGCCATTAGCCTTGGCAGGACTCTGAGAAGGCGTGCCAAAGGCAAACGGAGATTTCTGAGCGCTTTGTGGCGTGGCTGAAATGGAAAAAGCCGGCGCTTGCGAGCCAGTAGTGACTGCAGGTTTAACCGGAGATGAGGAGAACAAGGTCGGAGTGGGGGAAGCAGGTTTGGGGGCGTCATTTGTCTTCGATCCATCACCAGCGGTGCTGGGCTTGGGGGCGAAGAGATTATTCAATGATGGGGAAGAAGGCAATGATTTTTGTTCAGTCTTCGGTGTGTCTTGAGCCGCTGGCTTTGGAGTAAATAGGCTGCTGAAAGGATTGGCTTGAGGTGTTTCAGAAGGCTTAGGTTTCTCCTGCTCCGTGGAGGCAGGAGCCTTAGGGGTAAACAAACTTCCCGTGGAGGGTGGCTGGAATAAGGTATTGCTCTGACTAGGTGCAGTTGTGCTTTTCGAGAATAAAGAACCATCGGAAGTTGCGGCGGGAAACATTATTCCAGATTGGGCTTGGGAAGGTCCGTTGGCCTTTGGCTCTTCCTTTTTCTCGTCGGCGGGCTTCTGAGTAGCTGCAGGCGTCGGCACTCCTGAGAAGAGGTTCGCTGCCTGGAAAGGGTTCTGTAAGGGTGTTGCGGGTTTGGTTGTTGAAGGAGGGAAAGGGGATGAGGGTGCGGCACTGGTCATGAGGGTATTGACGGGTGCTGGAGCAGAAGAGGAAGTTGTGGAAATTGAAGAGCTAGGTTGAATTGGGCCACCAAACAGTGAGGTTGATGCGGGAGCAGATGATTCTGAGGACTGGGCCCCGAAGAGAGGTTTTGATGGAATTTTCTCTGAAGCCGTAGAGGTCGAGCCACCGAACAAATTTGTACCGCCAAAACTGGGCTGTGAACTGGTTCCAGTGCCGAAAATAGATGGCTTCGACGCTGTGGCTTTCGCATCTGGAGATGTTTGCATTGAATCATCGCTAAATGCCGTAGATTGGCCGAAGGCTGTTGGCTTTTCCGGTGTAGACTGACCAAAAACATTGATTGAAGGAGCATTGGTACTAGATTGCCCAAAGAAACCTCCTGTCGTCGGAATTGTGGTGCTAGGTTGAGTAGAGGCCCCGGTAGTGGCACTGGTCCCAAACAAGCCCCCAGTAGTACTATTCTGCTGTGATCCAGTCCCAAAAAGTCCTCCGGAGGGTAAGGGCTGCTGTGCCGGAGATTGGCTTGCAGCTGGCGGAACATTGAAAAGGTTGCCCTTGAATCCGGAGAAGCTTCCCGCGTCGGGCTGCTGGCTAGCACCGGCTGTATTCATGGTTGCAAAAGGGTTACTAGATGTCCCAGATCCACCAAATGAAGCAGAAAAATTGAACGAAGATGAGCCTCCTGTGGCTCCTCCTCCTCCTCCTCCAAAGGCAAATGGTGTTCCACCGTTTTCAGTTGGTGGCTTAGGAGTTGATCCAGCTCCAGGAAAACTTTGAGATTGTCCAAATGTAAAACCATTCGTCATAGGCTGGGAGGCAGCAGGTGTGGAGGAAACCGTGTTAGGGTCAAGAGAGCTAAAAGGGCCACCGAAAGAAGTGGTCGTCGTTCCAGGCGCGGCGGTACCAGGGCGTCGCCTTCGGACTTCCTTAATTCTATTGAGTTTGTCAGTATGTAAGTTGTAAAAAAGAAGAGAGAGAAAGGAACGAGGGGAAGAAGAGAGGAGGGGAGTAATAGCAGTAACACCAGGAAAGTAAAAATGAACAATCGGCGGTTTTCCACTTATTCAACCGCAAAAAATAATAATAATAATAATAAATGAAACGTAACACAAATGAAGAGCAATCAGAATGAATAAGAAAACAAAATGAAGTCGCGCAGGTCCCGAGGGTCTGGGTGTTATATGCATAATAGAAAGGGGAGCAGATTGGTCGCAAAGGTCGGTCAGCTACGTACCTTCTGCTCGCCAACTGTGCAGCCGTCGCCCGCTGCGGCTTATCGTCCGGTGTGCTCGACATGTTGAATTGAAGTAAATTTGTGTCTTTGTCCCCTTGAGGGCCTTGAGCCGACCTTTTAGACATCTATCAACAGCAGCTCCCGCGGCGGTGGGTTGCAAATCCTCAGTCGCTTCAACCCCCTTCCTAGGTCCCAATTTGAAAACCCCGAAAAGGCGAGTCTCATCAACTGAGGCGCTGGTTATCACCGCAACCCTTTCTTTACGCGAAGGGCAGTAACCTCTCAGTAACCCTTAAGGATCCTAGCACTTGTCGCCACGACAACTAAGGAGGCAACCGGTGAGGGAGGTTGGAGAGGGAGGGTAAAAATATGTGCGTCCGGGTTCGCGAGCCGCAAACAACAGGTTATCTGCGCCGAGATTGTCTCGATTTCTTATCAAGAATCGAGATAATCCAGAAAATCTCCGGGTTCGAATCGTCCTGGACTGTGACCTGGAGGGCGCACGCGCTGGATCTCAATTCGGGGGGGTAGCGGGTCGCGATTCGCTTCGCGAGGCAACCTGGTGAAAAGAGGGGAGGAAAAAAGAAGAATAAATTGTTCAAAGGCAGAGCAGCAAACTCAAGAGTGTATTTAAGAATATGAAGGGAATCGGCGCCTCCTTCTGATGTGCTCTGCCTTGAGGGTGATGGGAGTTTGCTCGCTCGAGCTTACTTTTTTTTTTAGCCTTCCCTCTCTTCGCGACTTTGCCGGAGAAAAGAGGCAACTGGAAGGAGAAAAAAAATCAGTCACGTGAATTTTATGCAAGGCCAGCTCTTGGCATGGAACTGCGAAGGGGAAGAATAAATGTCAAGTCAAACAAAATACCCATTTTGATAAAACCTTCGTTGAGTAAGGGGGCGTCTAAAAGCTACTACTATCGTGTCGATGTTATGGCATCTATCCTCGATTATCTAATTTTGCTGCTTTGAAGTTTCATGTCTGTCCCATTGTCCAGCTGAAGAAACATTGGTGGCGCGTATTATTACCCCATGATTACCGAGCAAAATACGGTGTGGTCACTTGAAGTTGTGGTGGTTCCCGAGTCCTACAGTCGTATTGCATAATGGTTTCCATGGCATGGCCGAAGAATGAGCGTGTGAGAGACTCTGCATATGAGAGCACGATTATGACGTCTCTTTTTACAGCATGCATAACCGACTACATGACTGTAGTATAGAGTGGTATTAAATATTTCCTAATACAAAACAATTCTGCAGACACCTCTATCCATCCCATTGTTGACGATGGTTTGCAACTTTTTCCCCATGAAAATCTCACGCGAGTACTGCTAGTCGCATCCACGATGACATCAGGCCTAGCACGAAAGAAAGTTGGAGATGTCCAACCAAAGACAATCAGTGGATTCATTGAGATACCTCGCAGGTTTGAAAAGACTTGAATCTTTTCTTAATAGTAGAAATATACCTATGGATTCTCGCAAGATTGATACAAGTTCTCGCACCAAAGACACGTAACACAAAATATATACCTCTATATGAAGGCCCACCAAACCCTTTTCACTTTGAGCCTCACTAATGTGTTGAGCTTTCTAGACTATGACAGACGGAAGTTAAGTTCACTGGTCTAAGGTCGGTTTTCGGAGGGCATAATGAACTCTGAATATCCTAAATAGGAATTTTCCCCCGTCGGGTGGTATCCAGATTCCAGAACCGTGTTAGACCGAAACGAGTGCCACCATAACAGAAAGTGAAAACAAATTGCTACCAACTATACTACGGGAAAGGAGAATAAATGTTGAAGTGAAATTATATATTCAATTTTCGCACATCAAAAACCGGACGAATTAATCGCCATATAGTCAGAAAATACATCGTTGGAGAATATAAAGAGTGGGTATCTATAGCTTGGCCTTGCCCTGGGCCTTCTTCAAGACGGGCTCCATCTTGGTCGCCTTCATGATGTTGCCCTTAATCTTGAGCTTGCCGCCCATGAACAGCTTCTGGGCGTTGGCCTGGCCGGAGACGAGGGCAGCGAAGTCGCTCTCAGAGAGGGAGAGGGTCACTGTTTATTGAGCAAAGCGACGTTAGCCTCATAATATATTATTTCTTCTTTCAAAGATATATTCCGTTTCGTAACAAAGCTGCATGGGGATTTTGGATAGGATAAACGGACCATCGGCCTTTCCACCAGCAGGGGCGGCACCCTTGCCAACAACACCCTTCTCCTTGAGGTCGAGGTACCAGCTCTCCTCCTTTCCGTCGGAGTTCTTCAGGGTGAAGCCAACGATAGCCTTGGCGCCGTTGATAGCGTCCTTGCGCCCGGCCTCGTCGGCTTGGAGGGTGGAGTTGATCACATCGAAGGCAGCAGAGGCCGGGAATCCGTCTAATATTCTCCCGCAGGGAGTTGGCGGTTAGTGACAAGCTAGGACAAGGAAAGGCGCTGAGGGTATCGCGGGTGAGGCGCGAACGTACCGATCTTGAGAGACATGGTGGCAGGGATGGGCTGAAAGGGGTACCTTTAAAAGGTTATAAAGATGCAAGATTATGTGTAGCTGGAAACTCTGTCACAAAAGATGCGAGGAGAAAAAGAAATATTAATAGTCCGGGCTTCAGATGACAGCGACCTCAACCCTGGGGCATTCGGGGCATGTGAACGGAGGCGGTAGGGGCAGTCCATTGAACCGAGGCTGGATTTCTGTTGGTGGAGGGTTCCAGTTTCCTGTGATTCATCCAGGAGGCTCCACTTTGAGCGCCTCGTACACAAGACATCATCATCATAAATTAGGTACCATAAGTCACTATATTATTCCACTTCTGGCGATTTTAATTCGGTGAACCCGCGATACCCCAGTCCTTCGAGGTGGTCTCGAGATCGTTTGTTTCCCAACAGCTTGGCTGTTGTTCTTGTTCTTGATCCGCCTAGCCCAGAATACGTCTATAAACTCAACTTATTTTTATAGATATGATCATTATTTACAAGGCGTACAGGACATCAAAATAGCATGAGGGTATCTCGAATTCCAGGCAATGATTTTCACTTTTTTTACCTTAGCCCAGGGAGCTTGATGTTCAACCATTTTCAAATTCAAAATGAATGGTGGAAAAGGAGATCTGCATCCGCCTCCGCCTTTCGCAATCTTGCCTGCTTAAAGAAACCCTGGACGAGGTATACGGAACTAGGACCGAATCAGGATAGCATCGAATTTGGATTGGCCCCACTTGAAGCAGAGGCCATGAACAGCGCCTGGCTTTCTTTGTTTGTCCGTCAACCTACTGTTTGAGTATAGAATTAGAATGGCGTATACTTATTCGGCAAAGTAACCCTTAATAGGTGTCGTATTTCGGACCTTGCCATCGTGCTGTTGGTGCCTTACTCTTCTCCCTCTACTGACCATCCTAATTTCGTTGCTGAGTCCTTTGGTGGACATCAGGAGCTAACTGATCCTCTTCGACCGCATCATCCACCTCCATTGAGGAGCTTCTCGCATCTATCGAAGCGGAGATCTGGGAGAGAAGCCAGTCGCTGCTACGGCCATATTCGTCACCGATCGTCCATATTTTATTGTGGTTCTCGGAACCGCCTAATTCCTTAAATATCATGTATTCCGTTACATACGGACTCGAATGCCACGTTGTTTTACACCTGTGGGTTAGGTGGTCGAGGCGAGGCGCCATATCCCAATACGCGGCAGCTTAAAAAATACACAAGGAGCAATTACAGCAGCCATGAGGAGAGACTCAGATCTACTTCTTTAAATTTATTATTAAAATCATTCCTCAAAGGCCCTATCCATCTAGTAAATGAGTAGAGAATAATGTGCAAGGGGTACGGTCTTTGGACATGCTTAACTCTCTTTCAAGAGCAGATGGACCTTGGAATAGAAAAGAGACAGAAGGGGGAAAGGTTTTACCGAAAATATGGAAGACTTCAAAAGACGCGCATGTAGGTAGGGTATCATGATGAGAACAAGACGAATAGAGTGAAACATAAGGGTAAATAAAAAGCGCAAATGGAAGTCTAACGGTTATGACCAAATTCCCTGGAGTATAAACATTAGTATTGGGACTTTCCCGCAATTCTGAGGCAAACTTACGAATAGACAAGCAGGTTCTCTGGTGCTTGTTCTGGGGATGTTTTTTGGATCGCAAGCTCCGCCACGACGTGACGCTCGCGCCGAACCACCATCACCGCCACCACATCGTCAGGCCCTTCAATAGGCTCCGGCTTCTTCTCCTGAAGGTCAAGGTGAGTCAACGCCCTGTTATGACCGAATTCCCTGGAGTGTAAATATTAGTGTTGTGGGTCCCCCACAATTTTGAATATGATGATGGTCTTACGAATAGATACGAAAGTTCTCTGGTGCTCAGCCTGGAAATGTTTTTCGAAGCCTTCTCATCTAGTGCCCCTTCAATAAGCTCCCGCTTCTTCTCCTGGAGCTCAAGGATACGGTCTTCCACGGTGTTTTGCACTAGCACTCGATGAATTTGAACCTGGCGCTTCTGTCCAATGCGATGAGCACGGTCGATCGCCTGCTCTTCGATATAAGGATTCCAGAACGGATCGAAGATGACTACCTGGGACGCAGCAACAAGATTCAAGCCGGAGTTTCCAGCCTTTAAGGAAACTAACATGATCCGACAGTCGGGATCATCCGTGAAGTCTAGGACTGCGCTGTTTCTGTCCACAGGTTTCATACTACCATCATATCGTCGATAGCGCCATCCCTCGCGTGCGATAGGAACCTCAAGCAAATCAAGAAGAGAGGTAAACTGGCTAAAGATGATGGTCTTCTCGTTGTCTTCGCCGAACTGGATGCCTCGCAAGATCCCCATGGTTTTCTCGATCTTCGCACTCGATATCCAGGTCTTTTCCAGACGCCGTAAATACTTGCGCTTCGATGCCAGATTCTTGGAAGCTTCTTTCTTGAGTTCTGCTAAGGTCCTCTTAGGTTTCTTGGCTGACTTTCCTTTGCGCTTCGACATTTTGGCTGTCGATTCTCCGTCATCGGTATCAGGGACAATGAAGCGGGATAAACCATTTGAGTCATCACCAGTGTTATCGTCATCATCATCGTCATCATCATCATCATCATCATCGTCATCATCGTCATCATCATCACCCTGGGTTGCAAGTTCTGGAGCACTTAGCTCAGTAGGGTCATCTGACATATCAGCGAAATGAACCTTTCGAAACGAAACATGATCCGTGATTTTCTTCGGATCAACCTTGGCACGACAGTTCGGGCACTTAATCTCCATCGCACCATCGATTCCTTGCCTGAGAGAAAGCGAAGGGTCCGAGATCCTGGAAAAGCACTCGGCGCAAGTCCCATGGCCACAAGGGAAAAAGATGATTGGGTTATCAACTGCATCAATACAGATAGGGCACTCCAGATCGCTGTTATCCCTCAGGCGAGTAATAACTTCATCGCCAAAGGCCTTTGCATTTGCGACGAGGTCCATCTCGTCAGTGTTCTCATTGAGTTTAACACTAAAGTCTTTGATCAAGTGGGGATGACAACAAGCCTGTCGGAGACGAAGGAGAAGAACAAGAATATTGCTGTAGTTGCGACCAACGGTACCAGCTTCTAGGTATCTGTTGAACCGGAGCTGGGCTTTGGTCTCTAGAGAATTATACAATTCCATCTCATCATCGTTAAAGACAGCGTGTACTTTTTCCGATACCCTACGTGGAAGGTTAAGGATGGGCTTGCCATCGATTTTGGACCCCTTCGTTCTTCGTAAAAGCACAGCCTTCAGCAAGATTCGGAGTTGGGTCATTGCCTTTTCCTGCACCTGAGCACCCCCGCTTTTCAAGGGACGAGTAAACTCCTAGTTTAAAACGATTAGCACTTTCTATAGGCAAAAAAAAAAAAAAGAAAACGGTAAAGAGAGAAACGCTAGGAAGGGGAGACCGGCCGGGCGCGTTGGTCGACGATCCCGTGGCACGTTGGACGCCAGTTGGCGCAAGACGGGAGAAAATTAAGAGAGAAAAGAAAAAAAGAAGCTTTACCCGGTTGAATGAGTCAAGATGGCAGTAAGGCCGAATACGTAGGAACTTTAACAGAGAGTGCAATTCTTCGACGCCATTCATCATCGGAGTTCCGCTCATGCACCAGCGATAGGTCGTATTCAGGCGACAAGCAGCCAAAGCCGCTTTTGTGCTCCGGTTCTTGATGCACTGGGCTTCGTCAACCACGACACGATACCATTTGCTGGTCGGTCCAAGGCAAGGTAATGTATGTAGGTAATGCCTAGTCAATGTGGGCTCTTCTGCTCCCGACGAAAGCAACTCATCATATTTTTCTCGGCGCTTCAGCTCAGAGGATAATGTGCCGAAAGTGGTCAGAACTACATCATAACCCTTCAAATCTCTGAAGCTGGCAGTGCGCTTATCGCCATGTAAAATGTAGACCGAGAGCTGGTGTCTTCCAGGTCCGAGACATCTTTCGATTTCCCGTTTCCATTGTTGCATCAATGCGACTGGTGCAATGATCAACGTTGTCTTTCGCTCGGTGTCGGACGACGGGCGAGACACGATTAGAGAAATAGCTTGAATTGTTTTCCCTAATCCCATGTCGTCAGCGAGGATACCCCCTTTTTGCTCACTTTCTTCCATATTCTTCATCCACGCCAAGCCAAGTTTCTGATGGTCTAGCAGCGTAACTTTAAGCGCTTCCGGGGTTCCTTCGCGATCCCCCCCCGAGATATCAGAGTCGGGTCGAATTGTTTCTAGCAGTTGCTTGATTTCTTCGTTGAGCTGTTTTGGGTCGGCGCCAGATTCGTAATAATCACTTCGAACATTTATTAGCATGCACATAGTTTTATCACGGTCAACGTACCTTAAATAATTGAGTCCAGAAGGGATTCCGCCAGGATAGGCTGTCATCAACTCTTGATGAGACGGAAACGACCCAGGATACTGGCCGAGAATCGATTTCCCTACGTCCTCGGCCAATTGCTTCCCCTGTTTCAATCTTGCCATAGTATTCTGCAAAACATGAGGTCCGTAAATCGATCTGGAGCCACCAACGCCACTCGGTCCTGCGGAGGCTCCATGCGAAGGGTATTGACCTCCAAGAGGTCCCAGAGAATCGTAATTTCTAAACCTAGAGTCATTCAAAGGATCATGGCTTACATAAAGGCCTGGGACGATATGACGACCTCCCCCTAGGTCTGTGTCACCCATCCCAGTGACGCGCTTGTATTCCCAGGGCGTGATCTCTGCGATATCACTATCGTCACTATCACGCAGGGGGGTGGTAGGCGGACCCAAAAATCCCTGATATGTGCTGCCGGGGGCAGGGAATGGTACACGTGCCGGCTGGATTCCCCGAAGTCTCGTTTGCAGAGAAGCGTCCGGGGCGAGAGAATAGTGTGGGGTCGGGTTCCTTGATTCCACCCTGGGGATTGGAGAAGGAAGCATGCCTGGAAGAGACGAACCAGAATAGTTGGTAGACGAAGAGCTCTGAGCGGAAGAAGGTCGAGTGGTAGGTTCGAACGTATTCATTAGAGACCGGGCAAATTCTTCATCGCGACGTTCTTGCTCCTTCCGTTCCCGAAGATACTTCTCTGCTCTTCTCTGCTCCTCCTGGAGCTCGCGAAGATTATCCTGGCTACCAACACCAAATATCTCGAGCAGGTCCTCCATACCATCAAAGTCAGTATCCACACTCTCTCTTGGGCTAGATGACGGCGCTGGGTTGCTGGAAAGCTTCATTATGCCCCGCGGAGCCCGGTTCGACCGTGAAACAGGATTGCTCATGCCAATCATATGTCTTAAGTCATCTATGTGACCAAAACTATTATCTGACTCCTCGCCTGGGCGACTGAAAGTGGAGGATGTACGACTCGAAAACAGGCTCGGTCTGGTGGAAGATGGTCGCTTCATGATTGGCAGTTCCAATCTATCGCTTAAATCCACCTCATATTCATCACGCTGGCGTTTAAATGACGGGAATTGCTCCGCCTGAGTAGGCCGATCCGATCGAGGGCGCGGGGAAGGAGGAGGCATCGCAAGCTGCGCTGGTTGAGGTAGGGAGGTGGAATCCATTTCACAAGAGTGAGCAGGACCATCTAGTTGTGCTAGTGGCAGGCTCGATAAAGGTGGTATATTCTGTCTGGGGGAGGGGGGAAGGTGGCTCGAATTGCTTGTGTTGGTCCCGCGCAGTTCAGCAAGCCGCCTTTGTAGTCCGTCGATGACATCTAAAATCTCGTTTCTTTCTTCAGCCGCACCAGGGCGTTGCTCATCTAGGCTTTGCAGGATCGCTTGATATAATTGAAGATCGTCCAAGACGTCGTCAATGGACGCGTCAGCGGAAGCCATGTTTGGGCAACAAGGGAGTTTTGCCCGTCTGCTCAAGGCTGTAAAGTCGCAAGGCGCGTTGGTCAAAGGCACAGGGCCGGGTCGAGGTCGAGACCAATCAACGGGGGCAGGACGTGGGTCGAATGCAGAGAAGTCCGTCGGTCAAAAACTCTGACATGCAGGCCAGGCGACGGATTGTAAGAAAGTGGGGGGGACGCAGAGGAAGGAGAGTCGAAGGACACAGGAGAGATATGAGGAGATACGCCGATAACGACCGAAATTTAGTTGGCGATCGGGGATCGACTCTTGGCATGCTGGGGTCTCGACTCTCGAGGGAGAGAAACAACAACACCAAGAAGAAGAAGAAGAAGAAGAAGAGGTTGCAACGCCTTTAAAGGCTCAGTTTCGTTTCTAACTCAACAAGGCTAATCCGGGCGAAAGGCAAGCCAAGGTAAAGGTGAGGTGAATGCAATGGAAGAAAACCTGTCCGTCATTGTCACTTCAAGGGCGTGTGTCCAAGAGAACAGGGAACTCGATCTGACAACGTTTTCCTTTTTTCTTTTTCCTTCATTTTCCTCTTTGTTCCACTTGTCACCTCAAACATCTTTTAATCATGCGCTTAGACAATGAAATGATCACCAGCAAAATTAGTCTTATTCTATCCCAAGAGTAACTTCTTTATGGGTGAGTTGGAATGTGGAAGTACTAGGAGAATTTAACTTAGAAATCTCACATCCCCACCATTCCACATGCGAGTGGCTAAGCTATAATACAACTCTTTAAGCTGCCACAATATAGTTGATGCTTTTCATGGCTCCACTCAGGGACTTACTGGTTTCCTTTATTGGTATATACAGGAACAAACACTAATACCTTCAATCCTGAGCTGCACGAGTGTCCTGTCAGGCTCCCTGGCCGCCTACTTCCTCGAATGTCATGTCTTCCATTACATACGGACATAGATGCCACAAATTGTATTTTATAAGATCACCTTTCTAAATGAGTATTCTGCCAGGTATGGGTATATTCATCAAGGTTATACTCAATAAATGGCTCCAGTACTGAGTAAGGGCCTTTTAATGACCTTCACGGGCGCTCTGCACCCATCTAAGGGTCCTCCTGTAAAAATTATTTACAAGATAGAAAATCTCCTTAATGATTTCTTTTTTAAGTTTCAAGTACTTCAGGGCTTGACTCTATACGAATATATTAGGAATAGTGCTAGGACTACGGCACGTTCGGTGGCGGCTTCGCCTTCCCACAAGGAGGTAAATAGAGAGAGAAGAACACATGCACAAGCAGTGGAACTTCTGTTCGTTTTCCTTTGTGTTTTCTTTATATTTCCCTCAGTTTATAAGATAACTTAGGCTTATAATTCGATAACTTGGCCTTTCATGATAGATGAGGTTACCACAGACAAACTGACGACTGACTGGCTGGTTGACCCCATGTCTTCTTGACCTTGGTTGACTTTCTTCTTGTGATTAAATTACATTGTCCTGATGTTTAGTTCCAAATTGTTAGGGTTCGCCACTTTGGCTTCTTTCCACCATTGGATCATCGACTCGACATCGCTCCGCACCGCTTATGTCCCATCACATCCGGTCATTAGAGATTTTATTACCTGAAAGCCAGTCCTTCTGTCCCCTGGGACTTACCAAGGTAAGCTTGGCTATTAGAGTTTGGCGTGATAGAGTGATTCTGGACAGGAAACCCGAAGCTATACCATCATTATAGAATACGTGAAAAGCTTTTCCCCCGTCCATCCTCGCCTGTGATTTGGACAGGGTGCACCGGAAAAGATTCAACATTGGTTGGAGCCCAAAATAGATCTCTTGCCACTACAATCCTTTCTTGATTCCACCTTTACTACCCCATGTGCTTATTGAGTCCCAGTATCCGCAAGCGAAGGGGGATAGGGTCGCCTGATGTCCCGGAAGGAGATTGAGAAGTTATTAAGATAAGCAGGGGTACCCCCCGTAGCAACAGGCAAGATATATAGCCTCAGGATGTGGAAGTTAGATAGATTCATCTCTTAGCAAGAAAAAAGTTTTTCCCAGCCAATGTTGAGACCAACGTTGAGCTGTAAGCCTATCCTGGACAAGAAATCCGAAGCCACTCCATCATTATAAAGAGAGGCAGCATATATGAAAAGCGTTCCCTCATACCCAGCCCTACTCTAGAAACCTTGGTCTCGCCGAATCCCCGGCTGCCTTGACAGCGCCTTACGATCATATTTCACCTAAAAAAATCATTCACTGTCTACATCAACAATCATTCGTCAAAATGTGCTTTGATATATGCGCAGAGACGCCTCTCGCCGAGGCATATTTCCAATGGAGGCTCTTCTGGACCGGGTTTAGAAACGTCTTTTATATGGATTTCTATGCCGAGTCTCTCGAATAGTGGATTAGAACCTACAACAACGAAGAAAACCACGGGGCTGCAATACTCCAGCGTCTGCATCGCCTGAGTAGTAACCCCAATAGCACCAACTATCCGGTAAACCTAGAATCTTGCCGGGATCCTCCTTCTGCCTATGCAATCCCTGGTCCCCCAAAGTATCCAGCTGAGAGCCGGCAGCCCGACCTGCAGAAGGAACTCAAGGTACTACGTGCGAAATACCTCGAGCAACAGAAGAGACTAGCCAAGTACTGGACTAGAAAGCCGAGAGGGCCTCTGGTCGACGAGTTTGAGCTACTGCGAGAGCGTCGGGATCAGGTCGGGCGCTCTGTTAGGTGGAATATGGATAGTATACGGTGTACCGAACTTGGGGGATGCTGTGGACGCGCGTGTGGTTGTTGTGAGAAGCCCCTTCATCGATACTTCCACCGTACCGAGGCAGGGGGGAAGAAATTGCAAGGGCTCTACGGCCACTGCACTGTGGAGTGTGCTTGTTGTATTCGAAGTAGAGGCTGCTATATACCGGACAAGCGCGGCTTCCTCTCACAGGATCTGAGTAGAGACGAGCACAGAACTCTCTCTTTCTCACACAAACACATCGCTTACTTTTTGCTGCTCTACTTTTAATCATCATCATTTGAGCCCCGTAAGAAACAATTGCTTTCCACCCAAGCAGGACTGAAAATTAGGGGCACGAAACCAACAACTTGGAATAGGCAACGGTTAGGTACCTCACCTAGGTACGGAGTAGGTATTTAGGTTTTCCCGTAGTGATTCTTCTTTTCTAGTGGGCCAACTTAGGCACTTCAAACCGAATCGGAGAAGTTACCGTAACCAATCAAATTACTTTAATAATTTCGAGACTTCGTTCCTGGATCACGTGCCATATATCGATACGGAAGTATCTTCTTCGTGGCTTTTGTGCGATGGGTTTCTGCAGGCAGCAATGCAGGAAGAGTGACTCCTCTTACCCCTTGTCCCTTATCATACCTGATATTTCATGGATATATATAAGAAATTATTGACACTCCTTTAAGAGGCGGATTGGATATCAAGTTAGGTCCATGTCACTTGCCACGTGCCCTGTGTTCCTTTTTCTTTTTTGTTTGTTTCTCTTGTTTTTAGAATATACAGCAGGCCAATGATTAGATAAATAGAAGGAGAACTTTTTCTTCCCAACAACTATTTTGTCAAATAGCTGTGTTTCATATGAACTTTGTAGAAATAATGAGTCTAGACTACTAGTGGTAAATATTGAAAGAAAAAAAAAGAAAAGCACAAAAACATCATGCCAGCCGTCCCCAACCCAATCCACCAACCGCTATCGTTGTATCGTAATTCGAGACTATTTGCGTAACGTACCAAGCAAGTTGGAGTGAACGAGGATCATAAGAAACATGATCCCAAGCCCGGTCTCAAACCTTCGTCGACCCAGTCATTTAGAGATCGGGGTCATCCTCGTCGGGCAGAGGCATTTGAGCGGCGGCATCCATCTCCTGCTGGTACTGTTTCATGAGCTCGGGGTTGACCTGCACCTCAGGAGGAGCAAGTGCAGGGGCAGCAACGAATTCCTAGGGTGATTTTTGTTAGTGGGATCTGCAGATACTTAAAAGGCGCGTTTTTCTCTACTCACCAACTGAGGGTTGCCAACGAGTTTCCGGGCCAGCCACAGGAAGGGCTTCTCGAAGTTGTAGTTGGATTTGGCGGAGATATCGTAGTATTGGAGGTTCTTCTTGCGGTGGAAGGTGATGGTCTTGGCCTTCACCTTACGCTCCTTAACGTCGACCTTGTTACCGCACAGGACGATGGGGATGTTCTCGCAGACACGGACGAGGTCACCTGTTTTTGTTGATCAGTGGTCTGATATCCGGTTATATGCTGGACGAGATCACTCACGGTGCCAGTTGGGGACGTTCTTGTAGGTGATACGGGAGGTAACATCGAACATGATGATACCGCACTGGCCGTTGATATAGTATCCATCTCTCAGACCACCGAACTTCTCCTGACCAGCCGTGTCCCACACGTCAAACTGGATTGTTCCCAGGTTCTAATGCAGTGGTTAGTCGACGCGAGGAAATAGACGGTGGGAGGGTCAAAGCGGGGTCGCTAGCGGGGCATACAGTGCTGAAAGTAAGAGGGTGCACTTCGACACCGAGAGTGGCGATATATTTCTTCTCGAATTCACCAGTAAGGTGACGCTTGACGAAGGTGGTCTGCGAGGGATTTTAAGTCAGCAAAACTTCCCAACTTCTGGATAAGGCTGTCGGCTGAGTTTTTCCCCCTCCATTGTTGATGGTGGCGGCGGAAGGGGAAAATAAACAGACAGCGCAGACATCGGTCAAGATCGAGAGGAAGGGATAGTGGAAAGCAAAGGGGGGGACAATAACTAGATGGAAATATAAATTATGATGGGTACTCGATTATACTTGCCTTTCCAGTACCACCGTCACCAACAAGAACAAGCTTGAAGGTTGGTGGGGCTTGTGCTTCAGCCATGGCGATGTTGGTGTGAAATTATTGAGGTAAAAAGGGAGCTGAAATCAAAAAATGAAGTCAAAAAAGAGATGAGCGGGATCAACAGTCGACGGTCAAACGCGACAGATGATGGCCGATGCAGAGGTGGGAAATGGAATGGGTGAGGGGAGGGAGTTGAGGTGAATCTTCTAGTGATGGAATTTTTGCCCGAGTCGGTCACCACGGTCGCCCGTCACGTGTGGGTTTGGGCCTCAGGCTGATATGCCCCGCGAATAAATAGTGCATAAACTTACGACCAACTTATACTTGTCCAGACTAATTCCGAGATTGAACCGTATTCTACAGCTTTCTTTCTATGTTTTGAACATATCAGCAACCTACTATTTCATTATATTATCGTCAAAATCTATTCACATGTCATTTTCGTAAATTATTCAAGCAAGGGTTCCCAACGACGGTCTCGTTTGCCGTCGAGGGGGCCCTGCATGGTCATTACAAGGGAACGAGATGACAGCCCAGCAATCCGCGGCCGCCCCAATTACGGCGTGGAATAAGTTCCAGGTTGAGCTCTAGTGTATTTCCAGTCTGGAGGTCACCCCGAGAGACTTTGACGACAATGGTACGCTGGCTGATATTAATAAATCGAACACAACTAGGGATTTTTTTTAAAAAAAAAAAAAACAAGGGGCCAACTTACTCCTTCACTCTGTTGAACCAGTTCCGCTATCTTGGAGAGACGCTCATTATTAAGCCAATTAATATTCCCAAAGCTTAGTACGCTATCACCTGCCTGTAAACCGGCCTGATCAGCAGGACTAGTGGGCACGACACTGTTGACGGTTGCAAATGGCATTATTCCGGCCTGGCCTTCTATAAGGTTGGTATCGGATTGTGACGTGTTGGAGCTGTTCGTAAGACTGGTACGAGGTGCCCCGTGCTCTTCGCTCTGAAGGTTGGCAAAATGGGCATGGAGACCCCTTTCAAGGTGCGTCATCACTTCCTTGTGATCGTAACGAAGCCGAATTATATTCGCTCGGATGGTGCGTACTAATGCGACTTAGCGAAAATACAGGAAATGGAGGATTGACCTCTTACTTTGGGCAACATCGATATCGTCTCGCGGGAATCCGTCGAAGGTAGTCAGCGGGGTATTCATGTTGGCACCATGCTAGAGGAGAAGTAGATAATTAATAAAGGCTATCTAAAAACGATCTAGAGTAAGGGGGAGATATTCCGGTAACTCACGGAGCTGAGAACGCTACTGAGTGCCGAGAGCTCCTCCTCAACTCGTTCCTTGTGCTGCATCAGTTCGGTCATGGTGAGTTTGGTGAGATCGCGGAGAACAGCCCCTCCGGAGGTAGGTCCGGAGGTCACTGTCGGGGCATGAATGTTGTTATCCATGAGGATGCCCATTCTAAGAAGCCTTAGACCATTGTTAAAAGAACTGTGGGTGGATGAAGGTGGGTGTGTTGAGTTGGTGGCGGGTAAGTCTGGGCTTTGTAAGTGTTGGACAGGAAATCTGGGGAATGTTCTCACAGTGCTTGGCGTGTCAATAAACGTACGATTTTTTGCCACAGCAGTATAAACTGAATAGTGAATTTCAACTATAATAATTCGCTCATTTTCATTCTTCGAGTATTGAATCCGACTGTCCGATCTTTATGTGTTACCTTGTTAAGATGCTTATCGACACGCAGCAGCACGCAATGCGATATATAAACGTGACAGGCGGAGTTCCGAGGATTTTCCAAATCTATAGACGTGGAAAACTATCGCGTGCACGACAGAACCAAACACCTATGGAAAATATTGATGCTTAGGATATTGATGGTGATAGAGCGCACTGAAGGCATGCGGACAATGCCATCATATGCGTCCTATGTAGTTTCACGAAGGGATTGGTTTTTCGATATTTGATTGTTGACCAGCGTGCGAAATGGGATATCATGGTATTTAGTAGGTTCTTTCTGGACCTCTGCAGATCTTAGGGAAGTAAGAGGCTCGTTTTAACTTATGAGTATGTTCGACACCCGAGGAACTGGCCTGGCGCTCATCCTTCTTTCCTGCTCTGTAATGATTTCACCGAGCCGCGACTTCTAATCTGATGAATATGACTGTTTGAATTAAACACCCCGCTTCGTCCTCTAATCAGAACAGCAGATAATTCAACTTCACTTTTCCTTTTTTCTGGCGTAACTAGCGTTGTTCAAAATGGAATTGGTTGAATCAGTGACGACAGTAGACGAGTCTACGGAGAAGGAGATCGAACAACCTCTTATTCAACTGGAGAATATGGATACGACAAGAGTATCGGAGGACAAAGAGATTCAAGCTGCTCAGGAGCAGGGGGAGCGAGTGGGAGGGCTCCATCCATTCAGAAGATGGGTGAACAGCTTTCGAGTCAAGAAGACTTCCTCTATGTTCCAGCCACAGCGATACGTTGAGGGCTGGATTGACGTCCCTACAGACTCCGATATTTATAATGACTCTCCGGAACAGAAATGGGAGCAGCTATCGCATAATTCTTCTCACCTTGGAACAGTAAAGACAACTACGATGAGTATTACCAGCCAAAGCCTCGTGAGATCCAGAAGAACGACACATAGCACCACCAATCGAAGCATAAAATCCGAGTTTCGTGGGTCGATCGACAGTCTAAGGCCACCTCTGAATCTACTCATCGATGAGGAAGCCCAAAACCGCGCGATAAAGAGGCGTCAAGTTCTCCAGGAGATAATTACCACTGAATCGGACTACGTTTTTGGACTGAAAGCTCTTACCGATGTAATACTAGTAACTACCTTTGCTTCATCATGCCATAGCTGTTTGGCTTCTAAACTAATAAGTTTCTACTGTTTTAGGTACTCTTGATCTTCTCCACCAGACCCGAGATTTACCACAACATTCAGCGAATCCGTGAATCACATGAAGATTTCCTGGGACGGGTTAGAATTGTGACACCGATGTCGACTCTTTCTGGAAGAGAAGTCGAAAGACTGATGTCACACGTCATGAAGAAGCATCCTGGCACGGGCGGTTTGGGGTTTAAGGCCCTTCAAAATCGATCTCTCAGGACGCGTACTTTCAAGGCCACAATGAATTATCATCTTAAAGAGCTTGCTGCAGAAGCTAATGAAGCTTTAGAAGTTGCTAGAGAAATTGGGAAGCTGGTCAGTTTTGCAGATTCTCACTATACAGCCTCAAGTTTCTAATAGTTCTTCGATGTAGTCAACATCCTTTACGGCCTACAAGGAATTCTGTGATAATTACGAGTTGCTTACCCAGGATGCAACAGTTTTGCGCCAGTCAGTTCCAAACTGGCCAATCTTTGAGCAGGGAATTGAGGCGTTAGCCAAGTCGGCAGCCTCGATAGAGAACAAAGCTCAGTACGAAAACAAATCTCTATACCTGAATGATCTCCTTGTCAAGGTCTGAAACTATCCTACAATATAATATCACTATTCGACAATACTAAGAACTGTATAGCCTGCCCAGCGTTTATGCAAATATCCGCTCTTGCTTCAGGAATTGCTGAAGTGGACTCATATCCAGGATGATCCATCTGCCCATGATGAGATAAGTCGGATTTTAGAGAATGTTTGCAAGGCCCTTGATGGGGTTAATGAAGCCACCGCAACTACAATCAAGAAATCCTTAGTTGAAAAGACATTTTTTCTCCAGGAGATGTTGGAGTTCTCTGAATCGGTAAGCACATTGAATCCAAATTGCCGAAAAAGCCTACTGAGAAACCGCCCAGAACGCAAGCCTGGATCTATACAGACAGCTGGGGCCTATAACTCTATGCGGCGTGCTTCATGTCACCTACCAAGAGGCGAGGCATATTACTGGGGCATATATGGTTTGTGCTCTGTTCAAAAACCATTTTTTCTTGGCAGAGATGAAAGACGAATCCCGGAAGCTTCTTCCTGTCGCGTGCCTCTATATTGACGACGTGAAGATTGATACTTTGTCAAATGGAAAAGGTACAAAAATCATTTACTTGGCGTTTATTTGCTCGCTAACTGGGATAGGCATCGAATGTTTTTGTCTATTCTCATGGAAATTGATCTTCCAACACGACGACGACAAATTCGAATTTGTGCTAAGCGCTTCGTCGTCAATTGAAGAAAGACGCTGGAAGACCAGAATTCTCAAATCAGCTGCAGGTCTAGCGGATGTTCATACCCCTGTCTCACCAGAGCTCAGAGAAAATACATTCATGTATCTGGACATCACCCCTTTGGAGTGTGGTTCTAAGATAACGCCTCAGCTGCTGAGGCGGCCATCGGTTCATTCGTTAGGTATTTCATTGAGCCGCTCCGACTTGCAGCAGGTAATCATTAGGAAGACACATTGCCCTTACAAGCATGGACAGACGCATCCAGTTGAAGGAGAAATCGAACGGCCCAAGATTCCATCCTTTAACTCAGCCATTATCCTGACCACTAGAAGGCATGACAGAATTAGTCTGGAGCGGGCTATTGCCCCAATCTATTCACGTGAGGTGCTTCCATATCCTGGGATGCACCTGGCAAAAGGAGACCTTATTTTTGGATCTAGTTCAATTATGCGACGTTTGAGCCTTCGACACAAACGATATCAGCGTTGTACTTCCGTCAATCTTCCTACTGCTGTGAATAATTCGAATGATACTGGCAGTAAACATACAGTCGACGGAAAACCTCATGGGCCTAGGAATAAAACTAGACGCGCAGGATCGGAGTCATGTTTAGGATGTAATGACGAGAAGACCTTTATTTTACAGGGAGACGATCTTTCTCTGAAACTGGATCGGTCTAAAACAGAGAAGGGGAGAAGGAGCAGTTCAAAGAAGTCACTATATTCTCATCCCCAATTAGCGACGAAGACCGACAAGGATCCCGAACAAGCTGAATCGATTACATTAAAAGCCATTTGGTCTATGCTCGGTTCCATGACTCTCCGGAAATCGAGAAAGAATACTCGCCCGACCCTCAGTGGAGTGTAATGATGATGATGATGCAAGTGGGTTGGGAGCAACACCTGCAGGATTGCATCAAAGGTGGAGATACAGAACTCACCCCTGGGAGGAATGTGACTACATCATTCTCGCCTATTCGGTGGTGGGGGATCGGTCTGGGTAATATTACACTTGGCGAGACGTAACTCGACTGGTGTGAGGGCTGCCTGCAGGAAAAAATGATGATGAGGGAGCTTGGATTCCCTACTTAGAAACTTGCCCCCCACTCAAGATACTTGAAAAGGAAAGGAATGAGCTGATTGGAAATTTCTGGACCCAGGAGATGCCTTTGTAGGTCGAGAGCAATGACACTTGTGAATAAGTAATGATAATGTGGAGGTCGGTGTCGTAAGAAGGGCGATGACGTCGGGGTGGAAGGATGGCATGTTCCTCCAGGGAAAGATACTTAAAGGGAGGCAGTCGAGTCGAATTGAGAAAGACCATCAGAACCATCAATTATTGAACAACCAAAGCTCTCTTGATATTAAGCCCTTGCTCTACTGTTTACCTCTTCTCATTTTGCAATTGAATACCCGGGATCACTTTGCTGTGCTTCTCAACTAGATTGCTCTGTAGTGATTGGTGACGTCATTCTTCATCATCGCTCGCCGTGAACCAAGTATACCGGCACACGACCTCCCATTCTAGACTCTTTCCATCCACACCCTCTCCTTCCTCTCAGAAACCAACTATCAGAGGCTCTAAATAACACCCTATTTCCCGTTAATTTCGATTGAAACCAACCCATACTCCTCTTAAACACCACAATGCGCGCCAGTGATCCCTCCTCCAAGATCTTCTACAAGGGTGCTTCCGATGACTTCATCGTCTTCGTCGACGATCTGGCAATCCTGAAGGACTGGCGGAATGACCGCTCCATCCCGCTGTCCCATGTGGTGAACGGTTATAAGATCTTCGTCACCCATAGGTTAGTTTCTCTTGACCTCTTCCCCTTAGATCTCACCAAGCGGATCATAAATCAGACACAAGATAAGCTAACGAGGACCACGGGCAGACATGGAGCCCAGGGTGTCCTTGATGGAGCTAGCAAGGGTAGCCTCGTGAATGAATTCGGCACCTCGAATGACGATGAATGTATCATAAAGATTTTGGAGAAGGGCGAATACCAGGCATATACGGTATGTTCCTCTTTTACCGCTGCCCTCCCTCCCTTTAATAATTGAAGATCCTCAAGAGGCTAATAGTGTGACTAGCAACGGGAAAACCGGGGTAATACCAACATGGCGAATGGATCTGGCATGTCGGTTCGGTAGATTTGCATCTATGAAATGCGTTCTGCTTGGTATTGAGTTCTTCGCCGATGATAGCAGCGATCGGGGATTGTGCTTTTGTATTTTACTTAGGTGGTTATTGTAGAAGGATTGCGAAGCAGAACAACAGATAGATTGAGAAGAAGTCTACCATGGGATATGTCTCCCCCTGAATACATGAAATACACAATGAAATCTATGAGATAAGAGGGCTCTTCTGCATTCTGGCCACCAGGAGGCTGCATCCTTTGCTGATGGCTGATGGTCGGAACTCTCAGGTGTTTGACGGTTATGATGGTGATCAAAGATATGAAATTCTATTGGACTGCTTTCTCCCAAGTTATAACGCCACGTTAGATGGTAGGGGTATATATATTAAGAATTCTATTCTTCCAGCTTCGCCTTCATCGCCTCCCTCCTCTCCACCACCCACTTCCCCAATTCATCCCAAACAGCCTCCTTCTCAGCCCTCGTCATCCCAGCCGCCAACCCACTCGTCGTCGTAGCCACAAACACCCTCGCCCCCTTCCACCCATCCTGATCACTCTCCCCATCCCCGACCACCTTGCCCATATTCTCCCCTTCATCCTGCCACCCATACCGAAACTCCTCCTTCCGAATCGCCCTCCCCTTCCGCACCCTCCAAACCGCCTCCCAGATACTCTTCCCCACAAAACAAACTGCCTCGGGCCTCTTCGCCGCAATCTTCGCCTCCAGCACTGGCACCCCCGCATCCATCTCCCCCTTGCTGAGCATGCTGGCGTCGCGCGTGGGCCGCTCCACGATGTTCGTGTTCCCGACGTTATACAGCTCGGGCAGCCGGTAGGTGTCCGACGGCGGGTGCCGGATGGTGGTTATCCCCGAGGAATGCAGGAGTTTCCAGAAGAGATTCGACGGGTGGGCGTAGGCGAATCCGGTGGTGCCGGTCATGATCCCCGGGTTTACGCCGATGAGGAGGAGGGTGAGGTTGGGTGGGATGGTGTCTTGGAGGAGGGAGATGGGGTTTGATTTTGAGGATTGTTGTTGGGCTGGGGTGCTGGCATTTTTGTTCTGGCGGGAGCGTTGGATCCGCCTGTTGCTGTTATTGCTGTTGGTGGGAGTAGGGGGAGGGATAGGGGTCGAGGATGAGGAGCGCGAGCGGGTGATTATTGTTCGCGCTGGAGTGGTGGTTGTGGTGGGAGTGATGGATGGAGAGGATTTTGTTCGTTTGATGCTGAGAGCTGGATCCGGGCTGGCGGAGTCTGCTCTTCGTTTCGGGTCTGGTTTTGATGGGGAGAGGTGGATGTATTTGTTTATGACACCATTGAAGGTAGTTGTTTTGTTGACGGGGACGTCCTCGTCGCTGGGGGTGGAGTTGTCAGGGGGGTCGTGGGCTGAGGAAGTCATCTTGTTTTGGGACTTCGATATTCGCCTCGGGAAGGCGTTCTATATCGTTGAATTTTGGGAACCTATTCAACCAGCTGGGGTAAGTTCTTTGGGTAAATGGATTGGTCAGTGAGTGAGTATTTATATCTTGATCAAGAGCGAACCTCTAGCTGTGTGATACATCATCAACACGCTAAGTCAATGAGGATTTTCTCAGGCTCGTAAAAGTCGAAGTATCTTACTCGATTGGGAAAATGGTATGGAGTGGCGTATCACGTGTATTAAGGCAACAAGGCACAAATACATAGATGCCTGGTGAATAGAGAAGGGGAAGAAGAAAATGGGTAAGGTGAGGATATTATATTTCCAAATCATGCGGTAACTTCCACCCGGGGGTATCCTTCATATCTCATGTCCGGCCGATATTAGTTCTATATATGCGACGTAATAGCTATGTACAAAATGCGGGCGCTACCAGAGCGCCTGGCTGGAAACGACAAGGTCGCGTTCAACAAAGCGAAGTATTATACTTTCATCGAGCCTCGTTTCGGTAGGGTCCACGGTTCTGGACAGACAACCTGATTCTATTGTTAGAATGGGTGCCGATTTTGGACTGTATATGGAGTAAGATGTTGGACATACCTCGCCCTCGCTATAAGCCCAAAAGTACACTCCAATACCCACAAGATAGTAAATGGCAGGATTTGTGCCCTGGTACAGAAGCGCAGCGACAAGAGAGCTGACGGGGTAAACCATTAGGCGGAACTCGATGCTGCGATGCGGCATTGAACCCGCGATAAACTTCAGCGGCCACTCCCATGCGAGACCGACGAGACCCATGACGAGATTGAGAATTTGCAAGACAGGGACTGGTTTCACGGCTCCGTCGAGATTGTGTGTGATAAAGTCCCAGAACACTTTGGGCCAGATGAAGCCCTCGATAGCGCTGCCTATTTGATCTGTGGGTTGGGATTGGTAGGTTAGTTACTATTCATAATATTGGTCGAGGAGGAACATGGCTGTACATACAAGCTGCAGCTGTCAGGACGATCAATCGCGCCCAGTGGTTCTTGATCAGCCTGCCCATGGTGATGAGGTGGTTGAAGACGCGGAGGAGAGGACAAGGACTGATGTTAAGGCGTATCGAAGTAGCTTTCGGCCGGCGAAAGAACTCCTTGAAAAAACAAAAGCAAAAGACGGGTTGAGGTGACCACAAGTCGGAAACCGATATTTGCTTGTACCTGGTTCCCCTTTCAGTTGTCCAACTTGTAAATCGTGGATGTCACGCGGGGAAGTTTGCTGCGAAATATGACATGGCAAGTGGAGTTGTCAAAGCTTTCACCTTCCCCTCCTGTGGTCGGTTTAAAAAGGATTTGGTTTGATGGGTAAGATTTCGTATCACAGCTACCACATCACCGATGGGATCAATGCGAGGGGGATCGAGCGTGGCTGGATTGCGAAACCATGCCACTTTCAGGAAGATATTATTCCTGGAAACTTGTCGGTGGGAAGACACAAGATTTCATAGCTTCCGGTAATTAATGAGGGGAGAGCAGCTGATTTGCACCGCGGCCATGATCGGACGGGAGGGTCAAAATCTGGGAAATCGTCCATTCGGCGCTTTGCAATCACGCGCCAATCAAGAGTGACGCTCGAGCAGGAAACGAAATCCCCCTCTTGGCTTCTTCACGGCAGCGCATACAGGAGAGCCATGATTGGGGGACCGCATTGGGAGGTGAGCCGGTGAGCCCTGGTTGGGTGACATGGGAGGTGACGAGAGCGAGAAGGCGGGCAAATAGGAAGAGAAAGCCACGCTGAGACGGGAGAAGAGGCATGCATTAGTGACTCGAGCGAGTGTGATGGTGGAGAGAAGCTGCAGGAGATTTGCGGGAACACGCCTTAGTCGCCGATGGGCTCGCTCTGATTGACCAGCCAGCTCTGGCGCTAGCATGGGCAAACTTGTGAAGAGTCGAGGATGTTCGCTGCCAGAAGCGGGGGGAGGAGAGAAAATCACCCTAGCGGTGTTGCCATTTTTATCCTCAATATCAATCGGTCGGATGCCTTTCTCTCGATTCAAGATCCTTGTCACTGAGACGAAGGATTTTGCTGGTGAGGGGGACGATCATGCCTGGGCGCTTACAAGGTATTCTCATACCAACGTGGTCGCGAAACACAATAGGGAATAAAAAAAGAAAAAAAAGATCGTAAACAATATCATTGAGAACCACGGATTGTATGAAAGACAGGTCTCGGCTTCACCGGTGAATCCATCACAGAGTTCTAACTAGACCATCACTAACTGTGACGAGATCTCAATGCTGCAGGGCCAAGGGCCCAGGAGCCTCGAAGATTCGACTTGTTTCCTCAAGTTTGTTGGTGTTGAGATTCCAAGGCCCAATTAACAGGGCGAGAAGGGTCCGTCCGGAGGAGGCGAGGGAAAGTATCTTTGAGCTATATTTGGTATCATGCACCATCGATCCTGTGTTGGTTAACTTATTTCACGAGCACTCCATGATTCAATAATTCAGTCCCAGAATCGAACCTGATGGTACAGGCTTCTGGATAAGCGCCAGGGTGGGGGAGGTTGGGAACTTGGCAACCGGATGATGGCTCCATCTCACCAGGATTTGTCTGACAGGAATAGCGCTTGCAGAATCGATCTCACTGGACAGATCTCCTCACAAGTGCCAGAGAAAACCCCACCGGCTGATCCAGCAAATCATCGCTGGAGACGAAACTGTTTCTGGTTGTTGGATGCCTTCCTGCGAATCTTCCTCTGCATACCAACACCCATCTCCGGACCACATGGCTCTGTGCCTGGGGGCATCGCCAAGCCATGCGACGACAGCAGGAACGTTGCCACAGCAGATAGCAAACCCTCGCGTCACTGGCACCCGACCCAATCGCTAAATTCGAAGGAATTGCGCGGTCGGAAACAAAGTTTCTGGCTGGGTGTGACAGAATCCATCACGGCTCTGGCTCGAATACGAACAGGAGATTTATCATCAGGACTCTCAGCGAATAGCGGGTTCGTATGATAGGGGGAGGTTGTACCTTGACTCGTGGTATCGACTCCCGGCTTGTAGTTTCTCTCATGTGCTTGGTAGAGCTATCTCGAGGAGTCTATCTCATTAAATTGCCTCCAGTGATGTCGCCAATCATGGGCGCAGAGAGAGACGCGGAGGACCAGTCGCACCCCCTGTATGCTAGGTACTGGCCAACACCCAAGAAATCTGCCCATTGTCTCGGTCCAATCATTTTGCTGGGGCTGAAGAAATGAAAGCGATTTTCGATCTATTTATTTTTTAGCTTAAAGAGTCCCGTTTTCTTCTGATTATTCGTCCAACTCCAACTCAGTTCCCCCTCTTCGCTTCCCTGCAAGCCAAAACCACATCTCCGGGTTCTCTCTCACCAGCCGAACGCAGAACCAAAACTTTCCTTTCTTCAACACCCCACATCGCCTCGATCCAGTTGCGCTCCTTTTTGTGGCTTGGGCGTCGTCGTGATAACGATGGTCTGAGTGTCGTTCGTCCTTGACTCTCAGCTGTCCCCCGCTCTCGTCCGTTTAACACCCCCCCGGTGTCTTAGGCTGCTCGCGCACCACAACCTGCCATCATCCTAATATTTTCTTCTACTTATCTTCTACTAAGAGAGAGTGTCTCGAGAAGGATAAACGGGTCTAAGCTATCTGAGGGAGTGGCCACATCATCGACGACATTCATTACCTAGGTTGCACACTTTTCCATCCTATGCCTCCGCAATGAGCCGGCCTTTCCTCTGTTGAGATCACTCTCTTAGTGCGGCTCGAGATTAATTGCCTCGTTTAGTCACGAGCTCAAAGCGCAAGGGATTCTTAAATTTATAGAGCTGGACTCTCATGAATATAATCGACTCCACACCTTTGATATACAGTCCACGAGGTGGACGCAGTTCCCTCTCTTCGGTTTTCTCACCACTGCGTTATACTAATACACGTCATCGCTGGTCGATGATATAAGTTGCATTTCGAGAGATACCCCTGTTCATTATTATTCTCATTAAAACCTGTCGCCATGGCACATCCGTGGAAGTCTTATTTCTCTCCCTCAAAGCTATTCTTTTACGCCTGGTTCTGGGGGCTTCATTTCGGGGTCTTTGGGCTTGGATGGTATGCAATTCTCTTTCACAAATTTATAGACCTAAAGATAGAGTGCTAACTGAAAACCCTACAGGTATTTGCAATACGAAAATGAAAAACTGGCTGGCCTTAATACCCTTAAGTACTCGGTGTGGCTATCAAGAGGCGCCGGCCTAGTATTGACTGTGGATGGGACCCTTATCCTGCTTCCGATGTGTAGGAATATTATGAAGCATCTCAGGCCAAAGATACGATGGCTGCCGCTGGATGAGACTCAGTGGTTCCATCGTCAGGTTGCTTACGCCATGCTCCTCTTCACCATGATACACGTCTCGGCGCACTACGTCAAGTAAGTAGGTGAACAATGGGGCCATTGACGAGTTTCTAATATGTAATAGCTTCTATACCGTCGAGAGAAAGCAGCTCCGTCCGCTAAAAGCTGTGCAAATTCATTATACTGATGCTGGTGGTATAACCGGCCATGTGATGCTGTTCTGCATGATGCTCATGTACACAACTGCTCACCATCGAATACGTCAACAATCCTTCGAAACCTTCTGGTACACGCATCACCTGTTTGTGCCATTCATGCTGGGCCTTTATACCCATGCTACGGGCTGCTTTGTCCGGGACACCGCAGAACCAATATCACCATTTGCTGGGAAACAGTTCTGGAACCATTGTATCGGCTACGAAGGATGGAGATGGGAGCTTGTCGCCGGAGGACTCTACCTGTTTGAGAGAATTTGGCGTGAGATCCGTGCTCGGCGCTCAACAGCGATTACAAAGGTCATCCGCCATCCATACGGTATGTTCCTTGACCCTCACTTCGCAACTTTCACCCCCTGAACTAACCCATCTACAGACGCAATGGAAATTCAATTTTACAAAGAGAGCATGAAGTACAAACCCGGCCAGTGGCTCTTTATCCAAGTCCCCGAGGTCTCCAACACCCAATGGCACCCTTTCACCATCACCTCCTGTCCTTTCGACCCCTACATTAGTATCCACGTCCGCCAAGTCGGCGATTTCACCCGTGCCCTCGGAGATGCCCTGGGTTGTGGTCCCGCCCAAGCGAGGGATCTCGAAGGCCTCGACCCCCTCGGAATGTACGAAGTCGCACTGGAAAACGGGCAGAAGATGCCCAAACTCCTTGTCGACGGACCCTATGGAGCTCCCGCCGAAGACGTCTTCGAGAACGAAATCGCCGTCCTCATCGGCACCGGCATCGGTGTCACCCCCTGGGCCTCCATCCTGAAGAACATTTGGCATCTTCGCGCTAGCCCCAACCCACCCCGCCGTCTCCGACGTGTCGAGTTCATCTGGGTCTGCAAGGACACCAGCTCTTTCGAGTGGTTCCAAGCGCTTCTCTCCTCCCTCGAGGCGCAGTCCGCCAGCGATGCCGCCTACGAGGGCCAGACCGAATTCCTGAAAATCCACACCTACCTCACGCAACGCCTCGACCCGGATACCGCGGCGAATATCTACCTCAACTCCGTCGGCCAGGAGCTCGACCCCCTCACCGAGCTCAAGAGTCGGACGAACTTCGGGCGTCCCGACTTCAAACGCCTCTTCACGGCTATGCGGCAGGGTCTGCAGAATCAATCTTATATGTCCGGCGTGCATGGCCAATCGACCACCGAAATCGGTGTTTACTTTTGTGGTCCCAACGCGGCCGCGAGACAAATCAAGACTGCAACCGTGGCGGCATCCACAAGAGACGTCAAGTTCAAGTTTTGGAAAGAGCATTTTTAGATTTCCCTTTGCGTTGTGAGGCGTTCTGTGCAGCGGCCAAAAATTATTACAAGATATATAGTTTTGATGCTTTCTTCCGTATGTAGCGCTTTTTTTTTTTTTTTTTTCTTACCATTTTCTTGTTTGAAGCTTTGATGACTGATGACCTCTATTACCTGACTTTCATTGTTAGGCTCATTCTACCTTAGTTTTTGAGGGGTTTGCAGCGTCTGTATTTTTTTTTTTTGGTGCAATTGCAAACGCAAATGCAAATATCAGTTGTATTATACATGCCTCGTATATAGCTTTTTAATTAGCCAGCCTCTGAACATGAGAGAATTGCTACCTACCCTCCACTTATCCAACCTACTAGTTAGCACCTAATATATAGTTACATCTCCATCTGTTCATCCTCGCTATCCGCATCATCTGGCATAACAATAGGAATCCCTAAGACGGCACTGGCGCTAGGACCCTCCTGCTCCATCTGTGCCGCCAACTCATCTAATTCCCGCTCGATGTCGACATGGATCCGGAGTTCTTTCTCAACGAGGACATTGTACACATGTCGTAACTCATGGAAGTCCATCCCGAGGTTCCTCCCTGAGCTATTCGAGCCCTGTGATGCCTTCACAACGTCAGCGCGTAGATGAGTAAAGGCGAGTATGATGAGGTCCTTGGACCAGGGACAGGCGCGCATAGCTCGGTAGAAGACGTCCTTGGCGCGGCGAATGTCATTGTGGGAGAGCTCGAAGAGGATGTAGAGTTTCCAGAGGGCGAGGCTGGAGTGGGCTGTTGAGTCAGTGGTGGTGGTTTGGTTGCCAAGGGCCTTTTCGAAGGCTGCGCGGGAGGAGTGGAGGGTAGAGCCAGCGAATATGGGTCGGGTAAGTTCGGTGTAGATGGAGAATAGGTGTGATGTGATGGGGATATGCATGGTGGAGGTGCGGTTTCGGGATGCGGTGGTGATTTCTCGCATGGTGTCTCGGACACGTTCTTCGATGCGGAAGCGGGACTCGTTCCAGGCGAAGAGGGAGAGAAATATGGTGTTGTGGGGATATAGGGTTATGCTTTCTGTTAGGAGGGAGCGGATGTAGGCTGGTTTGTATAGGGTGCTGGTTCGGAGGTGGTAGTGGAGGAGTCTTGCGCGGGATTGGTGTAGGAGCTCGAGTGTGAATGACTTGAAAGACTCTGCGGATTGAGGGAGAAGGGAAAGCTTGTGGATCGTGTTGGTGTATGCTTCGAGGGATTTACTTAGATCTTGGGTGTGAGTGAGGTATAGCAGAACAGCCTGGCATTCTGTACACGCGGTGAGGATGTTGGCCCTTCTGCACAGGAGTGCGCTTTCCAGGGTGTCTGATAGGTACTATGAAGGGTTAGTGGAGCCTAGAGAAGAGTAAAGGTGGGTCTGACTCACGCCACGTATTTTTAGCAGATTTGTAGGGCTGAATTCGAGATCGCTGGAAGCATCAGGGAGCGTTTTGACGTCGATCTGGTTCTGCGGCATAGAAACCAGGAGATGTGCAGCGTGGGCTACTTTTCGATCCTCCAACAACTCCCAGATCCAGGTCCGCCACATCAGGATGCTACCAGACCTATCCTGATCAGAAAATGATTTACTCATGGAGATTGCCGTAGCCCAGACATGGCTTGCAGCTTCCTCGTTGCCAGTTCGGCGCTCCATGAGAGCATATGCGTTATACAGTCGCAGACTAGATGATCTCTTCTTGAGTAGTGCCTTGGCATACTTTTTGGCCTCCCTGGGGTTGCACGCGAACTCAACTGCGATGGTGTATTCGGCCAAGTCCTCGTTTGCTGGCATGGCTCCGACTAATAATTTGAGAGCCCTTCGAACCCAGTCGCGAATGATAGTGCTGGCTGGGTTGGACGTGGCTTTGAGCCACCCCCTAAATGAGGAGTTTGGGCTTTCGAAGTAGGAATCGAAGGTGGGGACGCAGTAGGGGTTGAGAAAGACGGCAGGTGACGACGCCCCAGGTTCGGTGCTGGCATCGTTAGGAAGCCAGTCATCAAGTGTGGTATACGAGGTGGCCATCAGGTCGTTTCGGAGAAAGCCATCGCCCATCCAACGCCCTGTGGTTTCCAGGTTATTTGCTAGTATAATGGGTGGGAGCTGACAGAAGTACAGAAAGCTATCAACCAGCTCTAGCTTTAAGTTGGGCAACCATACCAAGGGCAGGAAGTGTTGGATGTCGGACGAAAGAATGACACGAAAGGGGTCGTCTCCTGGTTCATCTAAGCTTCGAGCCGGCAGTTGAGAATTGAGATCGTGTTCTTGCTCGCAAACCACCCAAGATGCTAATATCGACTTTGCGTCGACCTTGAACTCTGGGTGAAAGACCTTGGAATCGGAAACAGCAGCCTTCCCATTCTTCCAGCCCTTCGCACCGGCTTCACCAAGACGCGGAACCTCTGAGTCCCAAAATTCCGTGAACGCGGCCAGTGTTTCTTCTTGGAATGTGTTTGGTTCTTGGTCATCCGGCCGAAAAAATGTCCATTCTAGTATAGCTTGCCATAGCCCTGTTGCAAGCTCTGCATATCCTGTCTCCCGCAAGAACAGCGTCAGGCGTATGAATAAATAAATTTGAACGTGGGATTTCTCAGGACTGTCCGGGGTAGTCTTGTTCAATCTCAAGCATTCAAGGAAGGTAGCAAGACATCGGTCATAGGTGAAATCAAGAAACTCCGTCTGGCGGAAATCAAGATACTTAATCCAAAGACTGATGAACTGAGAGTTGGACTTCAAGACAGCGTGCCACCGTGTAGAGAGCTTTTTTGTGTCCCACAATTTTGCGCCTTCTTCCAGCAATCCAAGCAGAAGGCGGTCGCGTGAACCGCTCTGGCCGACCTTCTTTAGAGCTTTCTCGTATATGGAGAGCTTGATATCCGCCAAACTCTTTTGTTCCGCATTGGTCAATGGAGCCGATTCTTTCGCCGAGCCCCTGAGGACCGTCTCCTGATGGTCAATGAGTTGGATCCATGCACTAACATCGGTAGGGCATTTTTCCACGTTTTTGGATAGTTCTACGTTCCGCTGCTTGATATCCGTATCAGGGTCAGCTCGAGTGCCCTCCTCATCGCTGGATTGTGATATGAGTTCCAAATCGTCTGGGAGGCCGTCTTCAGGCTTCAGTTTCCCATGGATGGAACGATATGCGTTTTTCTCCTCCTCTGCATCTGATGCTTCTAAAAGCCCCTGGATTTTTCGACTCCTGGAAACATTCAGAGGCATGTAGTCTTCGGAGGGAGTCACCTGCGTGCTCAAGTCCGTTACTGGCCGAACTCGGAGCAGTCTGGTCGGACGTTTGTCTACTGCAGACAGGAGACTCTTCAATTTGGATTTTGAGGAATCTGTGCGCCATGTTTCAGGTTTCACTAATATCTCATTTTCCCCGATGGTGTCGCGATCGATCCTGTAATTGGAGGGTAATCCTAGAACACGCCCTCGACCATATCGGTAGTAGTGGGGTACACTGTATCGATGAAGTGTCCCGTATATGAGGTTATATTTGTCGCCTTTGCGGTCTACCACATAGAGATCCGAAACATCACCTGTTGCCTCTGTCACGGGGCTGTTCGGTGCAGGGGTGCGCTCAGCAGCATGTCGGTCTCCAGAGGTGCCGCTGTCTCTGCGGGAATGGCGATGCTCCTGATGCTCTCTTCGACGCTCTCTTGATCGCGAGCGATCATCGCGATGGCTCCTAGGTCTTGAACGGTGTTTTTCGTGATGTCTGTACTTTTCTCTTTCACTGGTGTCGCGTTTTGAAAGCTTGGTTGGGCGATCAGCGGCGGGTGGAGGAGCTGGAGGTTTGAAGCTGGCGAAGCGTGGGATGGCCTTTTTCTCCTATAAGGAAGGTCAGGATAGGGGCGCGATATAACAGAATGATCTGAATCCACATACCTGGGAGCCAGATGAATCCATGCTCCTGGATCCAGGGCATTGTTGGCCTTGAAGGGGTATTTCGTGGTCTGAAGAGCTCTGGGTTGTCTATAGTCTTAGCTCTTGGGCGTTGGCTGGAAAAACTCCGCTCCCGCTTCCCGAACAAAAAAAAATAGAATTAAAGGAAAAAAAAAAGTTGCGGAGCTTTCAAGATTCCCGCCTTCAAGAAATCTACGTTTCTCCCAATCACAACCACACCCTCGTCTGGGAGATTGATCGGGGAAGATATTACTGAGGGATGGGCACCGTGTTAAATCTCCAATAAGGAAAATTTTTGTGGTTTTCGAAAATGGCGTCGTCCCTCGCCGCGCAGTTGGCGCAGATTGCGGGCAACTCGACCAACCAGTTGAACCTCAAAGCTCAGAGGATAGCCCATTCGCACTCCCTGGTTTTCGATAAAAACGTCGCCCGGTCTCAGGATTTTGATACGATTTACGACATTTGTTATGATGGGTTCCGTGAGCTGTGTTTGTTGGATTCCCGGTTTGCACAGTTCGAGAACTCGATTTTCGGAGCGCAGAGCAAGGCGGAGGACCGCAAGGAAATGAATGCTGCCCAGAATAAAGAATTGGATGCGGTATTGGAAGCTTTCCTGGCGTTGGTTGGAGGAAGGCTGTTGTTGAATCCTGCTGTCAGGGCCGTTGACTGGCTTGTCAGGCGCTTTCGGTACGCCAACTCCATGCGAAATTTCACTGCATTTCCCCCCTCCTTATTTTTCCCTATGAATTAGCTAACGAATGTACAGAATTCATGAATATAACACCGAGTTTACAATTCTGACTTTCCTACCCTACTATACCACGCCCTTGTTCATGAACCTTTTAGCGATACTCCCGGAGAACCTAACACCGACATTCAAAGTCCTGATCCCCTACAAAAGGAACTCGGTCAACCCTGTCCGCCATGCTCTCGTCCAAAATGCAATCACAACGCCGCTTTTACTATCTACTATCAATAACTATACTCTGAAAGTCTGCCGACAGCAGGCTTACCACCATGCCCTTCTCGCATTCTGGGCCGGAATCATCACCGAGGCGGTTGCAGGAATGTTGGATTCGACGCGCTCTGGTCGCCGGGCTCTCGAAAAGCAAAAGCATGACGACATTGTAGGCCAAGTGCTACCCGTCCTCAATGATGGACTAGGGATGAAGAATGTTGCGGAACTGGTAATTGGGTGCTACATGGTCTGTGTTGTTCTTGCGCGAAAGGCCGATCTTCATGACCAGGTCCTGGATGGGTTGATGGAGGCGGTTGCGGGGTCGTGGACCGAAGAGACTCTCAGCTCGGGGCTTGTCTGCATAGGTGTTCTGGCTGAACAAAAGGCTGAGCCGGTATTGCCTAAACGAGTGTTCAAGGCGGTTCTTCGATTAGATGAGCCCTTGAAGCACTTATCCGAGATTTCCATGGAACATAAGATTTCTCAGTTCCTGCTTGGACTAGTGTCTGGTTGCGTGAGTGATATTTCCAACCAGAAGGATACAGCGCGCCTCAACATGTTGTCACTCATGTTTGAGAGCCAGCTTTTGGGAGACGCTGAGCTAGAAAAGGCTATGACCATCGTGCTTCACGCGGTGGGCCATACTCGCAAGGATAGAGCAATGTCCCTGGATGCTCAGACACATCTGGCCGATTTGATTCAGCACTTTAGCCGCTCCGAGTCTTTTCAGCCTATCTTCCAGAAGACCATTGAAGCATCAGCCTTTGGAATTGCTGCATTGGAGCATAACCTACAAACCGTTATCGAAGCTGTTCCTGCCACACATGCAATCGAAGACGTGGAGATGGAGGACGTGGAGAAAGAGGAATTACCGGACCTCTTCCCCTCAACGCTCGAGTCGTTGACGAAGGAGAAGGCCTTCAAAGCCTCGTTTCTTAGCACGCAGACCATTCCCGTTTTCGATCGCCTTGTCCAAACCTTTGCTCTGGCTATTGGATCCCAGGAGAAGCTCGATTCCTTCACCGAGCTGCCAGTTTTGGAGAAAAAGGCTGCTCTGAAATCGCCTCAGTACTTGTCTTTCTTCATCCGTGTCTTCTCCGGCTCGTACCCGATTGGCACTCGGGCAACAGCATTAAACATCATTTCCACCTTCCTTACATCTACCTCTTGCGACCTTGATTTTCAGGCCTTGATGCCTTTCCTGCTATCTGCTCTTGCCGATCCCTCGGAAAGGATTCGTCGCGAAGCAGCCGGTGTCCTAGCTGTTGTTGGAAACCAGTATAAAAAGAGTAAGAAGTCAGACAATATCTGGGCTCGCGACAGCATTTACGGTCCGGAAAGTCAGTCCAAGGATATCCCTTGGATCCCCACGCGCGATGTACAGAAGGTTTTCGAGCGCGCTCTGCTCCCTGGGCTCGAAGAGTATGTCCTGGACTTCTCGCACGTTGGCCGGGTAATTGAGAATGCTTTGCGTGGATCCGCCACGTCTGATTCGGAAGGCTCGGAGATCAAGAAGCCTCTCAGACTGGTCCTCTTTAGTTTCCTTTGCTCCCACACCGTTAGGCTGCCCCTGCTTTCTCCGAAATTCGGACTGCTTACCCTCCTCAACCGTATCGACAAGGCCGGCGGTACGACGCGCACCAAGGAGCTCGAGCCGTTGTTGAAGTCGTGGCGAGCATTGGGCGAGCAAGAAGCCAAAGATTTTTGCGAAAGGGAGCGCGTCTCAGTCTCTGAGTTTGAAAATCAAGTTGTGAAGACGGTCACACCGAAAGAGAAGGATGCTATTACATTGCTTCTGTCTGCAGTCAACCCCTACCCCACGGCTATTAGGTCCTCCTTCGTTTCGTCTATATTTGGCCGCATGCAAGAGATCTGGGCCAAAGTTCCCGAGGACCGACAAGTCACAGCTGCAGAAAAACTGTTTGAAATTTGTATCCAGGACTCAGAGGTCCCCCTCGTCAACAACTGCCGGGACGTTCTTCGCAGTGTCCAGCTCCCAGGAGCGGTGCTTCTCCGTTTCCTTCAACAGATTCCGGTCTCTATCACGGATATTGATGCCCTTGGCCCGGCTCCGAAGAGGAGACGTACCAGCCAGAACAACATGGTCGCCATGACTGCCAAGGATGAGGCCAAGCTAAGCAAGCTGATGGAGAAAATGACCTTTATCCTGGAGCTCGTGGACAACTCCAACCCTGAGTCTCACCCTGAGCTGGCGGACGGCTTATTCCAGACCTTAGCTGCGCTTCACCACTTCAAGTCACAGATCCAGTCTGGTATGAGTTACCTGCTTAGCTTGACACTTGGCAGCCTCCTGGCTATTGTGAACCGATCCAAGGCAGCCGCGAAGCCTCAGTTCGATACTTCGGTTATCCGGGCAGACATGGTTGTGGACTGTGTTCGCACTACCGAGAGCCCTCAGGTGCAGAATACTGCTCTTCTGCTGGTCGCCGGACTGTCTATCATCGCGCCCGAGTTGGTCCTCCATAGCGTGATGCCGATCTTCACGTTCATGGGCTCTAGCGTTCTCAGGAAGGATGACGACTACTCCGTATCTGTTATCGACCAGACAATCGACCAGGTTGTCCCGGCTCTCATTCAATCGCTGCGGCACCAGAAGCGTGACGTCGTATCTGGAACGTCAGAGCTTCTGCTCAGCTTTACCGCTGCTTTCGAACATATCCCTTCCCACCGTCGTCTCCGACTTTTCCATGCTCTCATCACCAAGCTTGGAACAGAAGACTTTTTGTTTGCAGTTCTCGCCATGCTTGCGAACAGGTATTCGATGGACAAAGCTGTTCTAGTCCTGATGACTGGCCTGGTTTCGGATGCTAGTGCTACCGTGGAACTCAGCGTATGTTTAAGTCTTCCCTTTGTCGTGAGATCTCGCTAACATTGAGTGTAGACCTACACCAAGTACCTTGACCTTGTCCGTGACGCGCTGAAACCGAAGCCCAGTATTTCACAAGTCCTCCTGGGAATCGGAAGTGATGACGGGCGAGAACCCTACAAGGTGGCTGTTGACTTGCTACGCGCATTAGCCTACCTGTTCAAGCACTCCTCTCTCAAAGGGAAGATGGCCAAAGCTCTAACTACAGAGTCAGGCAAGGCGCCGCAACAAATACGCGAGTTCTTCTCCCGGATCCTGGAACAAATCTTGGCTATTGGCGAGGCGATGCAGAGCGTCAAGCCTGTCCATCAAGCTAGCGGCGACGTTCTCGGCGCGCTATTCGGCACACTCACAACAGTGGACTTCCTTGATACCATCGAGGCTCTGCTTCAACGGCCCAACGATGAGCTCCGCCGCAAGGTTTTACGTCTCCTAGAAAGTCGCCTGCAGCAGACCCCTGAACGAGACAGTGAATCGCAAATGCGGATGCTGGACTTCCTGCCTACGCTGGTCGCCATTGTCGAATCGTCTCCTGACATCTTGCTGAAACACGCCGCGGTGGCTTGCATCGACCGCATCACCGAGAAGTACGGTAAGAAGGAGCCTTCCAAGGTCACCCACGCTGCCAAGGTGGTTGCCAGCGCTGCCTGCATTGGCCAGGAGGATAGCCGTATTCGCATCATGGGCATCTTATGTCTTGCTTCAATGGCGGAGGTGCTGGGTGAGGCCATGATCCCTGCGCTGCCCGAGGTGTTCAGTCGCTCGCTTACTTTGCTCGACCTGAGCCTGGAGGATGGCAAGGAGAACGCCAGACTTCACGACGCCGTCTTCTCGCTATTCTCGGCGCTTTTCGTTCACCTCCCTTACATGCTCTCTGCCACTCACCTCGATCGGCTGCTTTCCCTGTCCTTCAAATCAGCTGCTTCGGAAGAGCTTGAAGATGGTAGCCGACAGGAGGCTCTGCAGCTCATGGCGCGCAAGGTCGACATGGCCGCGACTCTAGGTGCCGTGGACCGCAACTGGTCACAGGCAGTGGCTGCCGGACCCGAGGCCACTCGGGAGCTTCTGGAGGTTGTCAGCTTGAGTATTGAGAAGCACGCCAAGTCTGCCACAATGAAGAACCTGACAGTCCTGACCAACATTCTGTTCCGATCCTTGGATCTGCGGAGAGAACAAGTTACACTAGGATCCAAGGCTACCTTTGAAACGTCAGATGTTGAAGAGATGGAAGATCTGATTAACGAGGTAACGATCAAGATGATCTACAAATTAAATGACACCACGTTCCGACCGATCTTCACCAAGCTGGTTGAATGGGCGACAACTGGGCTCCCCAAGAAGGATACTCAAGGAGGACTGGCACGGTTGACCACCTTCTACCGATTCCTGCAAGTATTCTTCAGCACACTACAGGTATGCAAGATTTTCTCTTTCTTTCTGAAAGGCACAAGCTAACATCTATCTTAGTCCATCGTCACCGGCTACGCCAGCTACATACTCGAAAACGTTGTGTCGGTTCTTACCAAGGCCACCCCATCCAACCCCAACACCAAGTCTCTCTGGTTCGCTGCATTGCGCATGCTCCGGAGTGCCTTTGAGCACGACCAAGACGGTACCTCCCCCCGTTTTCTCAACCAATTAAGAAATGTAATTAACTAACGTTGGTAGAATTCTGGCAATCCCCATCGCATCTAACAAAGATCTCCCAACCCCTCATCTCTCAACTATCGCACGCCACGAATTCCTCTTCGGCCGCTCTCGTCATCGAGGAGGCTATCCCTGCCATCACCGAGCTCGCAGTAGCCGCCGACTCAACCGACAACCACAAGGAACTTAACACCGCTCTGATGCGCTTCCTGCGCCCTTCTGCCGGACCGACGGGCAAGACTGTCGGCGGCGAGAACCCGCACACGCGCCTTGCGGCTCTAAAAGCCGAGCAGTCTCTCACGGATCACCTAGGCGAGGACTGGCTGGCTCTGCTGCCGGAGATGTTACCGTATATCAGCGAGTTGATGGAAGATGAAGACGAGAACGTGGAGAGGGAGGTGCGGAAGTGGGTGAAGCAGATCGAAGGGGTATTGGGTGAGAGACTTGATGATATGTTAAACTAGATCTACTTATTTACTACTTGGATGGGCGTTATATGGGGATGAGGATAGTTTGTACATAGATATAAAAGTTGGTTAATACGCCTTACTGTATTCATTCCTGGTTCTTGTATTTTTGTAGGTACCCAACCACGCGCCTAAACCAGACCCTTAGATCACTGCCCTCTTACCTAAACCCGTTCTTCAAATTCTCGTACTTGGACGCCGGATACTCGAGCTGATTCTCACTTTTCTCGAGCACACCCACACCACCTAGCGTTTCCACCAGCTACACACACCCACATCAGTCTCATCCCAACGCAAACTAACCCAAAAAGAGAAAGGAACAAAAGGGTTAAGGAGAGGAAACAAAAACATACCGTCGAAATCAAACTCCTCTCGCCCGACCTATCCCCACTACTCTCCCACCACATCCCACCCCCCAACCCCCTCTGAACAATATATTGCCCCTTCCTCCTCGCCACCCCCACCGTATCAAAACTCACCATCTCCTTCCTTTCCACATCAAAACTGACCGCTGCCCCAATCTCCAGCATCTCACTCACCTCCGCGCCTCCCCCGGTCCTCGGCAACGCCTTGTAATCCCACACGCCGCGCTCCCAGCTTCCCTCGCCGACGTCCGAGAAGGGCTTGCCTAGTCCCTCTGTGTTGGTGAATGCGCGACCGTAGAGGGGCATGCCGAGGTTGATTTTCGGGGCGGGGATGCCAGCGGCGAGGTAGGACGTGATGGCTTGGTCAGTGTTGAAGGGGGTGGTGTGTGGGTCGTGAGGGGAAGGGAAGAGGTTGGAGGTGTGCCCGGCGGTGGTGTCCCAGCTACCGCTGTAGTCGTAGGCCATCAGGTTCCAGAAATCGAGGTAGGTGTCCATGGATGAGAGATGGAGGGTGCAGTATTTTGCTGGGCCTAGAAATATTTATATATGTTTTTAGTCTTTTTTTTTTTTTTGCATGTGCTAAGAGAAAGAGGAAGGGAGGGGTACCGGCTGGGGAAGCAACACTGAGGAGGAACTCTTTGCCCTTTGCGTGGGTTTTGCTGTATTTTGTCATTTCCTATCCTTCGTTAATATTGGAGCCTTTACTGAAGGGTGTTACTTGGAAAAGACATACACCCCGAACCTCCCTCAAAAGTTCCACGAGGTGGCCCGCCTGTTCGTCGGTCTCGGGATACTATCACCTATTAGACCAGCACAGCCAACTCAACACCATCTTAGGCAGGGGGTTAGAAGAAAAAGAAGAAGAAGGATTGAAATAAAAACATACCTCCCAATCAACATCCAACCCATCAAACCCCAGATCCCCCATCAGCTTCACCGCCGACTCAGCAAACCGTTTCCGTCCACCAGGCGTGCTCGCCGGCTTGACAAAATTGCTCGAGTACGTCCAACCGCCGATGGAAAGCAGGACTTTTAGATGCCGGTTCTTCTTCTTGAGGAGGTAGAGCTGCTTCACGCAGCCGTAGACGTTGCTGGTGCCTCCGACGTCGTTCCAGGAGTCCGTGGCGTAGTGTTTCTCGAGGTCCGAGTAGGTGTCACTGAGATAGACTTCGCCGGTTTCGGGGCGGATATTGGCGAAGGCGTAGAGGACGTGGGTGAGTTGGGTGATGGGGAGGTCTTGCGGGTTGTGTTGGCGGCCGTAGATGGCCTATTATTCTATCAGTCAGTGTTTGGTTGGGGTGGATAGATGCTGGGTACAGGGGGAAGTGGGAGTACCCAGTTCACGAAGTAAGCGAGGGAACGGTAGGTGTGGCGGTTGGGGTTGGTAGTTGTATTGGAGAGGTCGGGATTGGGTTCTTCGAGGACGAGGGACGGGCTGGCGACGACGGTCCAGGTTGAAGTCGAGGTGGTCTTGGGAAAAGGGCCGGTGTAGACGGGGACACAGACAGCCTGTGAGAGGCAGAGGAGAGAGAGAATGACGGTGGGGATCTTCATGATGGCCAAGCGACTGGGTATCTTGAGATGCAACTTGTGTCTGATATCTCGAAGGTCCAAGGCGGAGATCAAGAATCGGGAGGGAGAGATGAAGCCAAAGGTCGAGGAAACGGCATTTTAAACCAAAGTAAATAAGGGAAAAAGGGTGTACTTCACTTCATCCAATTCACTCACATCCAAATCTACCCTATATATAGTGGAGACACGGTGAAATCAAACATGCAGGCTGTCACACCAAGAAATTCTGAATAGCTTCACTCCACATTGCGATGTTAGGAGTGGTCCGTGTGTTTGTTAGTCACTGTTTCAGCTTGGTTCATGGATAATCCACACATTGCTAGCCATAGAACCGCGTTATGCAGGCAGGACATAGAAACCCATCTGGCAATATCTCAGGAGGAAGCTCAGCTCTTTGTTAGCCCAGCAGAATGGAACAGAGTCGAGACTGGGACGGTGAAACAGATATCTTGAGGATGTGTGGGAATAGCTTCACAAAGAGCAAAACGAGTAGGACAGGTGTCCCGACACGAGAATGGCATAGTAGAGCCAATTAATAGTCTAGTTACGAACCGTAGTACCTGATTTTGCATATCCAGACCGAAATAAAATACATTATTATTAGAGCTAGTGACATTTCAATCGTCAAGCAGAATATGGGGTATATTCAACCACCTTTTCCAACGCCGTATAAGAGCAATCGAGAAGGAAAAAAAAGAAAGGAAAAGAAAACAAAAAAAGAGCTTTTAAGGTTAAAGATTTAGGGACACCTTACTCCACGTGGAGGGCCAGGGAGGAAACTGGAATATTCCGGCGGGGGACCCTCTGTCCGCGAGATGGTTGGTGCCAATGCTGTAGGAGGTGCGACGCTACGCGGGCTGAAGAATTCCGCGTTCACCTCGTCCTGAGTGATTTCTTGTGAACGGTGAGTCTCCGCATCAGATCGGGGCGCCGGACGGCAGGTCAACTGGATCGGGAGCTTCAACGAGGCCGTCGGCGTCAGGATGTTCATGTTCGGCGTATGGTAGGAGATGCTGAGCTCTAGTGTATAAACCCGGGAGATCAAGCACGAGTGGAAAGTGGGAACAAACGCTTTGTTCCTTGGTAGCGACACCGGTACCACAACGGATGCGGTATAGTAGGTATTGCCGGAGAAGGAAGCGGACGGACCAGTCAAGGACTCGTTAGACGATGTCGATTGAAGGGAGTCGCGGCGGACGAGGTCACTGCCGGTGTGCTTTGTCCACCGTGCAGATGCCACGCACAAGGTTGAAAGTGGAACGCTTTCGTGATAGACGCCCTGGCCCAACTGTCCGAGCATGGACACGCTCGAGGTGGTCGGATAGTCTTGCCAGGGGTGAACGGAATAGTAGGTGGACACACGAAGCTTACTCCAGACGCTGCCCAAACTAGGAGGCTCCTCATCTCCGACTGGGTCGAATCGCAAATGCATAGTAGCAGCTGTGCTCACGGACTGACAGACCTCAAAGTTCGGTGGGTTTAATTGGAATGGCTTCGGCTGAGATGCGGCGACTACCAGCCGACCTTGCTTCGGGCGCATAGTCCCGCGCTTGACATCCTTCTCCCTGCGGACGCGATAGATCATACTGTTGTCGAGAACCGTGAGAGGCGGCTCTTCTTCAACGGTAGGGATGACGCGAATCTTCTTCCCTGCGATCCCCAAGGACTTGTTAGGCCCTGTGCCGGGCACGGGCTTCCGAATGACTCTGGCACGGACTTGGTAAGAGATATGGCACAGGTTCGGGCTCAAATCATCCATCAGCGACTTTCCATTACCGGCCAGCATGGGGTCCCCGAGCGTTGGGGGTAGGAGCGTGTGCGAGATCATGACGTGGGCATTAGTTTTCGTGTGGCTGCAGACATTGGGGAGAAGGCGCTCCGGGACGACGAATGTGAAGGGGAACTGATAAGTGCGCCCAGGCTCCAGGACTCTGGGCATGGGATAAGTGGTCTCTTCAATAGGTTGGCGGAGGCGGAGGAATGTCTGGGCAGCTCCTGTCCTTCCTGGCAATGCCCCTCGTTCCACAGACGCCGACAAGGTGCCTAATCGGTTAGTCTTCTCCCTTTGCTCTCCCTTCGGTTGAAACATACCTTCAAGGGTGATTTCAACGTCATCAAAGCTGATGAGATAGTCGGAGGTTATGGTGGCAGTTCCTTCGATTTGGTCGCCGGTGGTATAGGATCGAATTACATCCTGTGATTGGCCCTTGAGGTCGATTTTGATATTGGGACGCGCACAGACGTTCGAGAGGATGTCAAAAGACGCAGAGGTCCGGCTAATGATTGAAGAAGGCATGTTGATTGAATGGTGGGCTGCGATGAAGAGGGAGAGAAGGATGAAGAGAGAGGGGGAAAAGAAATCAACAATGAAAACACTGGAGGGGGGTAACTATATCGCAAATACACCGTCACCCCGTGACTAGATCGCAGGCTCTTCTTTAGATCTCCCTTTTCTTGTTTCTCTTTCTTCGTCTGCGATATGTTCCGGCAAGGACAACAAGTCAAGAAATATATCAGATGGGGTAAAAGAAGAGCTCCGAGGAAAAGCGAGGTGAATATAGGGATGAAGTTGTGTTAAGTAATAGAAATGCAGCAGCTTCTATAGGAGTGGAGCTCAATCCAGAAATCCAACAATGTAGATGTAGATAAATATGCAGTACGCTCTTAATCAATTAACCAGGAGGAGCCCTGTCTCTCTATATATACGTAGTTTTATCTAGCGAATTTATTTACTTTCTCCAGATTGAATCATAGAGATCCGTGAGTCATTCTGCTGAGAAATCGATGGATGAAGGAAGCGATGAGTTTGGGACATGGCAGGGGAGAAAAAAGGTTAAAAAAATAATAATAAAAAACGAAAGGATGGAAGCCACAAATGCAGCTAGAATCCACTTAGAGGAAGATTGGCGTCGAGAAATACACATTTCACGCCCTTGGAATGACAGGTTTTGGCAGTGTTTAGGGTGGATGGAGGAAGCGCACGCCCTGTGACTCGACCCAGAAACAAACCACTGCAATCATGACGCCACACCACGATGGCTTTTCGGATAAACCACCATTACTAATTCAGACAGACGCCCTGTCTTTCCTGAAAACGAAAACAACCTCGTGTTTTTTCTTCGAGTCGGCGTTGATGCGGGGTTTCAATTGGTGGCAGCGGCCGCGCATTATTAATCCCTTCAGCACAGTCCAGAATGCAGATGGTGTCAGGGCTTCAGATGAAGATACAATCAATCAATGACATCTCTAATTATTAATTCTTCTTATAAAATAGAGAAAAGAGACAGATGACAAAACTAGGGTACCGGAATAACTCCAGGGCCATCACAGTGTTCCATTGACAATCGTTCATAGCCGATAGTTCATAGCCGATAGTTCACAATTGGTCCTCGCCTAATACGGAGTCGACGCTCCGCTCCATCGCTTCGATTGCTTCTTTCTCTCGCCGTCCCTTGGGTCCTCCATAGACTCATGGTGGGCCTCGTTCCCACTTCACCACGCCCTTCGCTTTCCACTATACCGAACTAATGGACAATTTGACATCCAATCCACTTCCCAGGCCATCAGTCTTTTTTCCGTTCCAGACTCGGCGCCTTCCGTTGACAACCCAGTTGGTGTCTCACAGTGACAGAACAGGCTATCGAAAGCGAGTGTGTGTCTCCATAATTCTAGAAATAACCACAATCCGGCACATTTACTTCGTACCCCCAGAGAAATTTCCCGGAGGATCCCAGAGATATACGGGCCGACTGCTTTCCATATACGAGGGAGAGAACACGAGGATTGGTCAATTTGGGAGCAATGAATTTATATAACCCCCCAATTGATGGCAGACCAAGACCCCGTGGAGAAATTTTCAATCAGTCAATCTATCGGAAATCATCCTTCAGCCAGGGTCTAAATCCTTTCTGCTTCACCGTCATCGGGTTCTGGAAGAAAGTTTGCAGACAACGCCCTCGCAGTGGTTCTTCTCCAATCCCGTGGGCGATGCCGAGCTCGGACCTACCAGTGTGGAACAGCCTCTCAGAATCGAGTCAACCAACGCGCTGCAGATGATTAGATTCGACTCTTATGACTTCTGCCGGCGTGAGGCCTGGACGGGGAGAGCCCAGGGGTTTCCTCTGATGCCACAACTCGCGGCAACACCGCCCTCTGGATTCTTTCTTCCGTAACCAGCATCTCCCCTGGAAACCAGGAGACATCCTCTTCTTTCCTCCCATACCCATCTCTCAGCAACATCATTCCCAAAGCCTCCCCACACAGCCAAGCCTGCACCATGCCTTCTCCTGAAAACGCACATGAGATCCATTCCCCTCCTTGCTCTTCTAATTCCTGCCCTTTCCTTCCCGTGAGAGAGTCAGACAAGATCCCCACCCACGGGAGCCCATCCGCACTGAATCCCATATTCCCCGTCCACATCATCTCCACCCCCTTCCCAGGCGACCCCCAATTCTGCCTTCCAAACACCGCACCCAGCGCCCCCGACAGGTGGATATCCACATACACACTGAGTTCGTCGTCCGTCGACACCCCTAAATCCGCGATTCCACGGTCTTTCCCCTGCGCAAACCCGCCACCGAACATCATGCGCCCTCCTCTGCCAGCGGGCAACTGAGTCAAGTAGTCAAATCCGCGATCATAGTTAAAGATCCACGAATGCTCGGTCCCCTGCCAGCGGAACCGGCTCCCAGGTTTCTGGGCACTCATTTGGCCCCGGATCGGGTAGATACGGCCGCGTAGCCCCGGAACCAGATGTCCGACGTGCCCATTCGTGCAGTGGATGATATGTCTCGCACGGATCGTACCACGAGGCGTAGTAATAGCGTAACGTAGCCCATGCTCATCTTCCTCCAACGTCTGAATACTAGTAATAGGCGTATGGCTCTCAATAACCAAATCATCAGGATACTCGTTCTTCATCCGCGCCAACAACCCCGTCACAAACTTATACGGCCAGAGCGCTCCCGCCGGACCAGCAATGACACCGCACGCATGAGGGAGACCGAATTCCTATCCTCTTATTAATTACCATCATATACACACAGAACAAAACCAAGCAGCCCTATCAGATAAAGAAAAGGCAAGCCAGGGAAAAGAACAAAACAAACCTCAGGAATCTCGCCCCTCCCCAGCACCCTCCACCGCTCAACCTCCTCCCCCAAACACTGCTTCAACCTCCTCACACTCTCCACTGCCCCCTTCCACCCCTCCTCATCAAAATAAACACTCAAAAACTCCACCTCCCTCACATCCGCCTCTTCGGTCAATCCCTCATACCCCGCCGCAATCCCTATCACTGTTTTCAAATGCCCCAGCCGGAACCTCATCAACCTCACCGCCGCCTCAACCCCATACTCCCTCTCTAGCTCCGCAAACTCCTCCCCTGTCTCCAGGATATGTCCTCCATTCCGACCCGTTGCACCAGCACAGATATCCCTCGCTTCGAGGATGGCGACGGCAGGTCTTCCCAGCTGGGCTTTAGATCCTACCCGGGCCGCAGACTGGGACTGGGACGGGGACTGGGAGAGGAGAAGTGTTCTTGCGATTGAGGTCGCCGAGATCCCGGATCCGATGATTATGATCTCGGCGGAAGGGGGCAGAGACGCAGATTGGGTGTTTGAGAGGGTTGGGTGTGGTTCTGTGAGCCAGAAGGAGGCGGTTGGCGTGGTGGAGGGGAGACCGGGGTCGGAGTGCGTGCGGTTGAGGGCGTTTTGTTTGGTTTGGAGGGAGAGGCAGGGGTCGCTGAGGAGGGATCGGACAACAGACATTCTTATTTTTATTCAGGATGATGGTTTTCGGTGAGTGAGGGGGTGTATATAACTTGAGATTAATGGTTTTGGATATAGTGGGAAGTGGAAGTATAGAGAGGTCGGGGATGGAATGAAGTGAAAGATGATAACTCCCAGGTAGGTACGCGGTATATATAGTGAAGACCGAGTATTAGACCATCATCATTCTAAATTTCTGGTCCCATCAGATGCAGGATGAACATACTGGATTTGTACAAGGCTCAAGGGCCCGGCCATATCCGAGGCGTCGACCTTCCCGATTCTACCTGGTATCTTGTCTCGATATAGTTCGGGTGCAGTGGCAGGCGCCAGGGACGGTCGGTGACGACTCAGAAAAGCGATTTACGGTAGCATGACGTGGACAGGAGATTACCAGATTCTGCATTGCTGAGAGCCACGAAACCAAGGCCTGTTTCAGATTCATAGTTATAGTGGGTTAGAGGGCTTACAGCTTGGTGTGAGAAAAGAAAAAAAAGGCGTTGTTGAAGGCCGGTTTCAAACCCGTGATAACAAAATGTAACAAAAACACTAGCATTTCTTTGATTGAACGTGTCCGGTCCTCATAGAGCCTTGCCAACTATACCATCAGCTCTGGTGCGATTCTTGGCGGTTACAAGAATAAGAGGAGACGCAGATTCATCGTCATCTATCGTGCGAATGAGACAGGAAATACATAGATGTCCCAACTGATAAATTACGATTCATATCCGTGGCATATCGAACAGAACCGTACTCAAAAATCGTTGACGGCTGGAGACCAGCCTTCGTCTAGTCTCATACGAGATACACTCGTGAGTGAGTGTCCTGCATCCAGCTCAAGATCATCCAACGGGAGAAACAGACGACCGAGCGAGGCAAGAGACAATGGGACTACGATGCTCTGTGAAGATCGCATTGCTACGTTTGGACGGACAAGGCGTGTCATAAACCTGTACAATAATGGGGGTAATGGTGTTCTAACACATTCAAGATTATGGGTAAATTTAGTAACCCTCGTATAGTCCGCACCGGACGCCAGAACCCGTTCAAATCAGTACGCCACTCTGGTCCGCATATCCTGCATGAATGTTAGTGTACTGAACCAGAAAGAGCCAAGGCAAAGCAAGCTTACAGAAATCTTCCGCTCAATTTCCCTAACCGAGCGGTCCAATTCTCCGGCAATCATCATCTTCGTATCATTAGGTAGGAGGAAGTACATTTCACACAAGTCTCCATCAATCATCCCCTTCACCGGTGCGTAGTAGCTCCGGTAGATCAGATGGTCCCGTCCAGCGAGGGGCGGACTTTGTGAAGCGAGCTGCATTTCTAGGCTCTGGAAGAAGTCGACATCCTCGCGGCTGACGAATGGAACCAGCATTCCAATTGTACCCTGGAACCCGGTCCACAGAAGAATGTCTCTGCCTCCGGCTACTAGTTGGGTCTTGTGCAGACTCGTGGGGATATCTTGGGTGTAGACATGGATCATCAGTTCGAGACGGTTGGGCGTGCCTTGGAGATAGCCACGCTCATGGATGAGATGAGCACCCGACCCGTCCTCATCGGCCTCTTCCGATATCTTCTTCGGACAGCGCATCAGCCAAAGATTTCCAAACTTGTCGCCTCCCGCGGTGGTCTCGTAGTCTACCATGGTGGTAGTGGTTGTCCAGCGCGAAATGGCATCATCCACAAACGGGATCAGCACGTTTTCTTGATATTTGTATACGACGTACGTGATACTCTCACGGACATCACTGACAACTATCCTGCTGCCTTGAGTTTGAAGGTCGACGATCGTCTTCGGGACCACTGGTGCCTGGCATTTGCGAAGCAATTGTTTCATACCCAAATCGTAAATTCGTAGTGTCGAGCCGATGCCAGCAGCGAGGCGTCCCTGGAATCCGAGGAGCGCGAGGGGTGGATCCTCGACCTTGGTCTTGTGAATAAACTCCAGTTCTCTGCCATCCTCTTGGAACCGGTAAATGTGAATGAAACCTCCCGCGTTTGAAGGAGGGCTAACAGTCATGTCTTTCGCTGTGCCCACAACCAGGAACGTTTCATCATCCTGGCTAGTGAAAGGAACTGCCGCAATACTGACTGCACATTCATTTTCCTCGAGCTCAACCGTTGCGATAACCGACTTTGCATCAAGAGGATCAACAACCTGGATGCAAGAAGCCCAATGGCCGGTGCCTCGGGGGTACCCGAACTCCTCTGGAGGGAGAACTGTAGTATCCCCACCCCGTGACTTAGAGTCCTCCAGCAGTCTAGCTCTAGTAGCCGGCGACAGAACATTGTTATCTGACTCAATAACATAGAAGAGCGGTTGGTCGGGGTGCTTCAGGAAACGACGCGGAGTGTAAGCAAGAGGCACCGACTGCTGCAACATGTTGTTGTCTAGTTTTTCAATGGAGAAGATTCTGTGTTTCAATGTCAGTCAAATGATGACGATCGAACCCGGTTCACAAATTTTGGTGCATGTGTGATCTCAGCAGGAACAATTGGAGATATAATAGAAGTTTTTCTCTTCATTTAGATTCAGGTATTTTCCATTCTCATCATACGATCACAACGACGGGCGGGGAAAGGGGGTTGATAAGAGAAATATTAAAGGAAACTTACCTCAAGTTCTGTCCCTGAATGCCCACCATGCCTTCTACACACTGCTCGCTCGAGAAGTTCCAGCCCCATTCGAGACCTACGTAGTCCAGTGGGGTAAGCATAAAGCCTTTTGTTTGGACCTCTGAGTATCCCAACCAGGGACGAGAGCTTAGGGCAAGCACAGCGGTCTGTCCCTTAACAGAAACCTGGAAGAGCTTCACAGCCTTGGAACCCAAGAAACGAGTACGGGTATCTGAAAGTTCACCGGTAACCTCATCTAGGACGGTTCGCAGGTAGACACCGGAGTGCAGACCGATGTGAAGATACAGGGTGGTACCTCCTGAGCTTGAATCGGCCATGGACATGATGTTTAGTGCAGATGGAGCAGCGGTCAAAGCTTGAACGGACTTGTTCTCCAAAGTTGAGTCAGGATCCAGGCTCAAAATACGGACTGTGGAATCGTCACATCCAACGGCTAAGAAAGAGCTCCTAGCGCGCCCCTCAGGGACCTCGCCTAGACTGAGACATGTTACTGTTCCAGACATTTGGCGGCGCTCATCATACTCAGCCAGTGATCCGTCAGCGTCCATTTCGAAGTAAACAATTTCACCAGAACTTAAGGCAACTGCAACCTGTCGTTCGTTTGTTGCAGCTGCGACGATCGATCGGTGCTGTGGGGCAGGCCATTCGTTCACCCGTCGATCGGCAAGGATATGACGGATGCCTCGCGGGTGGATTTGAATCATGGAGTCTTCGCCAAGCTGTTGGACGGCTAGTGTAGGTGCGGTAGAGAGAAAGCCGGTATCGGTGACTTCTTCGACCGTTTCTCCAATGCTAAGGACGAGAGTCCCGTTGGCAAAAGAAAGAACGATGTAGGCGTCAAACTCGTCCGCCCTGGTCAGCTTTGTGGTCCATACAGCTGACGGCACGCTCGGGAGTTCTGATTCAACAATTTCAGACACTTCCAACCCGTGCTTGAGGGTTCTAAAGGTACTCCGAGCGCCTGAACCAGATATGGTATAAATCTGAGGTGCGTCATCTCGAGAAAGGTTCGCAACCTTGCTGTCAATCAAGGGGTTCAAGGAATTGATGGTTTCCACCAGATTAAGATTCTCGGCGCCTCTTGGCTGGAAAAACACGGGATCACACGGAACGGTTGGGTCAGAGCTGAAGTCCTCGCTGCTATACTCGATCTCCTCGTCATCGTCACCCAACTTCTCGAACTGATAGAAATGATGATTGCCTGCCTCGCTTGCGACGTAAAGGAAACCACTCTTCAAAATCAACAAGTTCGAGGCGACGGGTACTGTATCGAAGTACTTGACTTTCAATCGTCTCACCTCTCCAGTTAGTTGACCTTTATCATCTTCCACCATATCAATTGTTATTTTTAAAAGATCGCCATCCTCGGTCTGCAGAAGAAAGAAGAAGGCTCCTCTCATTTTGTGCATCACGCCGGCGATAATATAGCGCTTGCGCTCCGGGTTTTCGGTTGCTCCTCCTCGTCGGGGAATGGGGACTCTGAAAGCATCTTGGTTCGAGTGACGATAGGTGATTGTGTCTTCTGCACACACGAGAACACCGCTGGGCCCATCCGCACCACCGGGTACCTGGAAGAGCATCATCGCCGTACGATCAACCGGGTCTGCCCATCTGCGAACAACATGGTTCAGACCAAGATCAAGCTCATAGTAAACCAGCAGCTTCTCAGCTTCTTCGTAAGCTCGACCCGTTGGGTCCTGGTCAGACTCGGAATAGTCCACTTCAAGAGCGGCGAAAATGGGGTTTTCATACCCAACATCCAACGCGGTCACAGCAAAGACCAAGGTCTGGGGCTTATGCGCTTCAAGCGGGGATGAGATCGTAAGCTCGGCCTGCGAGTTCCGATTCAGGACATAAACAAGCTTGTTCTTCTCCACTGACGCGATGAAGCACGCCCTTCCCTTCGGATCCACCGCGAGATACTGGCCCGGGATGACACGACGGACGCCGGACTTGCCAAAGGTCTCCAGATGAATCCGGTTGAACCGATTCTGGGAGGGGACGTATTCGATGATCGTAATCCGTCCCGAATCCGAGCCAATTATTATATAATCTATACTCATGTCTCAGCACTATATTCACGGACTAGCACCCAGCGCGTCAACGATGCCGACCGGGGCACGTCCCACTTCCACGGGGGCTAGGTCGACAGTGAGGGATCGCGCTGCCCGGGAAGCTTGACGAATCACTAAAATGATCTTGGAATTGCCGAGTGTAGGGGGGAACGTGGAAACATACCTTTATTACTACCGGCAAGCCTAAAGGCAGCTAGACTGCGAATGACCCCAAAGACATCTTGCGAGTAGATCGGGGTGACCTTGCCCTGGGTAGGATCGGGCCGGTGAATCGTCAACTTCGAACCAGACGCCGTCACAATCTGCTGCTCCTTCGTCCCGGCAAACTGGCCTAGAATTGCTTGGGTGACAGCAGTAGGAGGCTGGATTGTCAGGGAGTACATGAACATATGCGAGGTAGTAGCCATGGTGGGCGTTTTAGCTGGCAGACGTCGAGCCTGGATAGAGTTTTTGGTATGATTTTACGACGCAATTGCAGTCAAAGTGGTTGACTCTAGAGCGGAAGCAGTCCCATTGCTGCAAGCAGAGCTGAGAGGGTAGAGAACTCTCGAGAACGAGGCGTTCCCTGGGAGAGAAGGCTGGGGGTTGGAGAGGGGGAGGAGAGGAGGTTCAGCCGTCTGTGTTTGGAGAAAGTGAAAATTCCAGTGTGAAGAGCCATGGAGCTAACCCAGCTTAGCTCCTTATGTAAGCGCCTGCTCTGTTTGTCCCGTTTGCTGTTAATTCACGTGATACGCTGATGTTGGTACCGCGCATACGGTAACGGCCGTCGTTCCGGGGGCTATGGGCCAATATTACGCGTAATCCCGAGACAGCCGCAAGGCGGACGATGGGTTTCTGCCGGCTTCTACCTTACCTGTTGACGCTTAACAACCTTAACGAAGCAACGGGCCTGGCGATTCGCTCATTAACATCGAGGTGTTGGGCCAACGGGACAAAAGGATACATCGCCGTCTTCCATCGACGCCTCCTGTGCCTGGACTGTCCAGCGCGTCGCTTACCCCCTCACTCCATCTAATATCGGGCTGGCCTCCTGTCTTGCCCCGTCTTGCTTGTGACGTGCCTTTCTCCAACTTTGTTGCCTCGGACCCCTCAAAACCCGCCCCTCTTCCCCCCTCCTCACGCCGACCTTCACACATCATCATGGCGGATGATACTGCTGCGGCGGAGGATTCGCCCATCACCTTCAATATCAAAGCTTCGAATGATGCTAAATATACTCTCACACTGCCCCCATCAACAACAGTGTCGGACTTGAAGGAGAAATTGGCGTCTCCGGAGTATGCAGATACCGCGGCAGACCGTCAACGTCTGATCTACTCGGGACGAGTGCTCAAGGACAACGAGACCCTGGCAACTTATAAAATTAAAGATGGCCATACCATCCATCTGGTAAAGAGTGCTGCTAGCAATCAACGCCCCAGCGGCGCTTCTCAAGGTCCTGCCACGTCCACCCCAACAAGCACGTCCACGAGCCCGCCGCCTCCTACAGGTGTCCCCACGAACCTTGCTACCGGCACAGGGAATAACCCCCTGGCGGGATTGACTGGTGCACGATATGCCGGCTTCGCACAGCTTCCGGGTGCTGGGATGTTTGGTCCAGATGGCGGGGTAAGTACCTCATTCCCATTTAGGAGGTGTCGACCATTTCGGACAATGCGCTAATGCGATTCCTCACTTTTAGATGGGCCCTCCCCCCGATCCCGAGTCGATGCTTCATATGCTTGAAAACCCACAATTTCAGTCTACAATCAACGAGGCCTTGCAAAACCCCGCGATGATTGATTTGATGATCCAACAAAACCCCATGTTGCGAGAGATGGGTCCCGGTGTGCGCCAGATGATGCAGAGTCCCGAATTCCGCCGCATGCTGACTGACCCAAGTTCAATTCGCCAAATGATGCAGATGAGCAGGGCTATGGGTGGCGGTGGACTCGGTGGACTCGGTGGTGGCGGCGGTGGGTTCCCAGCTCCCGGGGTTACCAATACAACACCCGAGGAGAATCGAAGTGGGCAAAACAACAATGGAACGATATCACCAACCCCTCAGGCCAACGCTGCGCCTCAATTCCCGTTCAATCCATTCGTGAACCCTAATCTTGGTGCCGGCAACCCTTTCGCCGCCCTTTTCGGCGGTAATGCAGGATTCGCTGCCAACCCTGCAGGTGGTGATCAGACAGGGGAAACGCAGAGAGAAGCAGGAGCAGCCACAGAGGGGACCACGACCGGGGAGGGTCAGAACACGCAAAATGCTCAGAACCCTTTTGGCTTTTTGTCAAACCCTTCTCTGTTCGGGGCCCAAGGTGGCTTCAATCCCTTCCGTGATCCTGCACTGCTATCACAGGCGATGCAGGCAATGCAGGCCAACGCGGGCGAAGGTGGCGCGAACTCATTTGGATCACTATTTGGTGGCTCCGGAGGGTTTGGCAGCCCACCCCCTGCGGATACTCGACCGCCTGAGGAAAGATACGCAGATCAGCTGCGCCAACTAAATGACATGGGATTCTATGAGTTTGAGAGGAACATCGAAGCCCTACGTCGGGCCGGAGGCAGTGTACAGGGGGCGGTGGAATATCTGTTGAGCCATCCTTCGTGAGCGCCGTATTCTTTGCTTCGCTTAGTTTTACGAATTGAGATACTTCGGCGGGTTTTATCAATTTTATCAGTCTTTTCATTTTTATTTTTCTTTACCCTACTCTTGGATGTGAATTAAGATGCCGGTTGGTAGAATCTTTTCTGTAAACATCTCCCTCCCACTTTTCCAGATTTGTAAAAAAAAGGGCATCAGGCTTTTCGGTCCAGGTTTCCTGGTTTTCCCCTGCTAAAGTATATGGCCTCTCGTTTGATTCTATATTTTGATGGGGCATGCCCCTTTTAAACTTGGTAGAAAGAACCACGCACCATGGCCACAACAAGCCGAGACGATTTCAATCGCAAAAACAAAGTAAGCAGGAAGCCTAGAATTAGATGTTCTCGACAATCTTATCGCATTCAGCAAAGTCTGCGGGCATGACTTTTCTCCGGAATGCGAACTAGACCAATTCAGAATTCCTCCAAGGCTCCTCTCCAATCTATGCTCCCCCTTCACACTTCGCCCTCGTCCTGACTGACTCCCTGTGCTGTCTTTCTTTCTCTCTTTTTTTTCTTTCTCTTTTTTCGTTAGGCATGCTGCGCTAGTACCTTCACTCATTACCGCCTACAACTGTGTTGTTAATTTTGGGATTCTTTTCCTGTCTCCTTCTGAAGCTTGAAGACGCCTGGTCCACTTCTAACACACTGTAGTGTCAAGCTTTACCAAGCTTCTATTACCTATATTTATACCACTTACTCAATCTATTTCTCAATTTTAATTTGTCTTGCCCGAATCTAGATTGATCGATCAAGCCAACTGCGGTGAACGGACTGATCGACATTAGCGATTTCGTATCCGTCACGTTGAATAATCTCAACCCCGACATATCCGTGCATGCTTGCGTGAGAGCCGTTTAATACCTGGGCTTGTCGGGTTGATATCCCTTCTTCTCTTGCCGACGATGGAGATTCGACAGTTTTTATGTCTTCGTCGGTGGACATTATGGCTGTTGTTTGTTTCCTATTCCTGCGCGTTCTACCTGCCGGGTAAGCTCCTGGTGTTGCTGATAATGCGGAATTCTTATCGTCCCCCACAGCTAACAAGTTGGGACTTCATCTCTAGGCTACTCGATCAGACGCTACAATGAAGATGAATCCATCCCGCTCCTCGTGAATAAGATATTTTCGGACCACACGCAGTTACAATATGCCTATTTTGACCTCCCCTTTATCTGCCCGCCCAGCGGGCGAACACATGGCGGCTCCCCTTTTGGCTCCGGACAAAGCGTGTCGCTGAACATAGGCGAAATCCTCCGCGGCGACCGCATTATGACCTCTGATTTCGAACTCCAAATGGGCAAGAATGTGGAATGTAAGGCGCTTTGTACACAGGAGGTTGGGCGCAATGATGTCAAATGGGGCCGACAATTGATCCGGGAAGGCTATGTGGCTGAATGGATCGCTGACAACTTGCCGGGAGCAACGAGTTTTGTGACTGTCGACCGTAGCCGGAAGTACTATGCGACTGGCTTCAAGCTGGGCTTTCAGGACTACTCGCCTGTCGATGGCAAACAGCGCACCTACATCAACAACCATTTCACGATCGTGATCCGATGGCGGTCGGCACCAGAGGGGGGTAAAGTCGTGGTTGGGTTTGAGATTTACCCTAAGAGCATTCGTGCCGAGGATCATGGAGAGAATGGTTGCCCCAAGCGCGTCCACGACCAGCATGAAGGGCTTGAGTTATATATTCCGCCCAACATCGAACGATTACGAGAATTGTACCCAGGATCCGCGTATCTTCCCGAAGACAATGACAATATTGATGATGGTGCTATCTTGAAAATCCCATACACCTACTCGGTATATTTCAAGGAGGAAAGCGGCGTCGAGTGGTCGAGTCGTTGGGATCTTTACTTCAGCAATCAAGATGACAGCTCGATGACGCATTGGCTAGCGGTCCTCAATTCTCTGACGATTTCTGGTGTTCTAGGAGTAGCGGTATACGTTATTTGGAACAGGACTGTGCAGGGAGACATCAAGGGCCGCGGGGACGGAATGATGGACGAGAAGCTCAAGAGGTCCGGGGGCAAAAGCAGGTCTTCAAAAAGAAAGAAGGAGGGGCTTCTGGAGCAAACCGATGTTGAGCGGGAGGCTGATCTGTCCTCCGATGATGAGGCATTGGAAGATGTGAGTGGATGGAAGCTCCTTCACGGTGACGTTTTCCGGATCCCCGAATACAGTGGACTTCTCGCGCCTCTGGTCGGCTCTGGCATGCAGTTATTGTTCATGACAACCGGACTTCTCCTGTTGAGTTGCTTGGGTATTTTGAATCCTAGTTTTCGCGGCGGTTTTGTGAGTGTTGGGATGGGTTTGTTTGTTTTTGCCGGCCTCTTCTCGGGATATTTTTCAGGCAGACTTTACAAGACGTTTGGTGGCGTAAGTTGGCGGAAGAATACCCTAATTGTGAGTCCTTAAATCTCGGTCTGTTCCGCCAAGTACTGTCGCTAACAGTATATTTAGACAGCCCTTTTCTTCCCTGGGTTGACGTTCAGCCTCGTTTTTATCCTGAATCTCTTCGTCTGGGCGCAGGCATCGAGCACAGCAATCCCCTTTGGTACCTTGATTGGTCTAGTCGCTCTCTGGCTGCTGATACAAGTACCTTTGGTCTATGTTGGAAGCTGGATTGGCTTTGTGCGGGCCACCGCCTGGGAGCATCCTACAAAGACAGCATCCATTGGGCGCCAGATTCCCCCGCAACCTTGGTACTTACATAGCATTCAAGGGACTATGCTCACTGGACTGGCTCCGTTCGCGGTTTTGTTCATTGAGCTGCTCTTTGTGTTCAAGAATCTGTGGCAAGATAAGAGCGGATACTACTATGTGTTTGGCTTCTTGAGCGCTGTAGCATCCATTTTGATGGTGACAATTAGCGAGGTGACTATCATCGCAACGTATAGCCAACTCTGTTCTGAGGTATGTGGCTTGGGACGTTGGGTTCACCCAGTCTAGTGAAACATCTGAGACTAACTTGGAAACAGAATTACCACTGGTGGTGGCAGAGCTTCCTAACCGGCGGAAGCAGTGCGTTTTGGATATTCGCGTACTGCATCTGGTACTATCATTTCCACCTGCACATCACGGGCTTCGTTTCGAGTCTCCTCTTTTTCAGCTACAGCTTCCTAGCGTGCGCGGTGTACGGCCTGTTAACGGGGACGGTTGGATTTCTGACGGCGTATGCTTTCATACGTCGTATCTATAGGTAAGCCAGGATTTCGTTCCTGCTGAAAGTTTTGAACTAACCCCGAACAGCTCGGTCAAAGTGGATTAATTCAGGATCACCAACCCCGGACGGCTGTCTTTAGCTCTGGCGGACTAGGGCATTTGCTCCCGCGAATCCGATCCCGAATATACTTCGGAAAACGCATGTTTCGTCCGACAGAGGCTAGTCCACTATCCAGCGATTTGCGTCCATGCACCTGCCCCTCTTCCACCACTCAAGACTTCACTCTTTCGTGATTGCTTTTTTCTCATTCTTTGCCTTTTCCCTGTATCGGGATTCAAGGTTGCCAGCCCTTAATAACCAGGGTCTCCGGGTTTCGATGATGGGTTGCGGCTGTATTTAGACACATATATACACTTGCCAGTTAGCGGGAGTCAAACAGCGGGTTATGTTTTCTTCTTTCTCTTCTCTTGGCGTCCCTTTTTCCTCACGTCGGACCGTAGCCGCGCGTCCTCCTAAGGAACGGGGAAATCACACTAATAGTTCCCAGAGCTATAATACTAGCCTCCTCACCGCCAGATGTTGCAACTCCTAGATATGCAGGGCAAACAGGAACAAAAAAAGCAAAAATGAAAGACAAGGCGGGGGAGGGAAAAGCAAAAGCAAAAGCACAAGTACAAGCAAAGATGGCGCAATTCGGTAAGGGATGGATAAAAATCTAGGATGTTCGGGATTGTCTTGGACCAATTGAATCGAAAGTATGATTGAGAGGGGCGAGAACCAAGTCGAAGAAGCCTGTTCAAGAATAATTCAAAGATGTTCCACATCCATCTTCCGTTCGGTTCTCTATGTTTAATTAAGCCCGTGGCTGCGGGACGGGAAGGATGAGGAGACAAAACGGACAACGGGAGCGCCGTCTAGTGTCTGTTCAGTTCTCGATAGGGCTAAGAAACGAGAATAACACGGGAGGATTGTCGAGCATATACTGTGTACTTCAAGATGATGAATGATGGGGATGAGTGTGGGTATTGTTACCCTGTAGTTATTGACGTGGAAGCCTGTCACCACTCGATGTGGACATTGGGTATGTAACATGTACGTTCATATCAACTTCCTTGATACTGGTATCTCAATCTCACACTCTCTCCTGGCCCTAGCATTCCTCAGAAATTGCACCTGAGTTACAGAGAATCACGACAGAACAGTGAAGGAGGCGAAACAGATGTTGTCACTGGGGAGGACCTTCATTCGCGGAGATTGGCCGTCCTTTGATGACGTGCTCGGGAGATCGGATGGTGACAGCCGGGGTTCCTTTTTCCGGAGAGGAGAGAGGGCTGGAATGGGATGGAGATGAGGTGCTCCGGGCACAGAAAGGTGAAATCGCAGGAAAAGGCCATCGAGGCAAAGAGGGATGATGTTGGCCTAGTGCGATTGGTTTGACGTGAGGATGCCTGGAGTGTCTTTCTTACATACCTACTCCGTCGGCACTACAGTTAGTAGTCCGTATGTAACTATGGAGTAATGTCCGGTTTAACCAGACCATACGTAAAACCTCGAGCCATATTTAGAAAAAAAACAAACAGAATTCTTAATGATTCATGGGGAGTAGCGACGTCAGACATCCGTCGAGATGATTTGTCGTCGTTGTCGTCATCGTCCGCGTCCTGCCCCCAAAATGGAAGCGTATCTCCGTGATGCGCATCAAAACACACCTTAATTTCACATCCAGCCTGGACAAGCAAATCTGAAGATCCATTGATAACCTCAAATAGATTTAAACAATTGAAAGAAAAAAGCAAAACACCCGCCGTCGTAACCAAGCTAAGGATGGTATCCAAGCTGGGAACGTTAGCGTGAGACGGGAAAGCCCGCGATGTTGACCTAGCTCCGGAGGAGAGAGGTAGAGTTTTTTTTTTTTCCTTAGATGATCTTCCAGAAGCACGATCTTCAGGAGTCGGCTTGCTTAGTGGGAGGTTTGAACCCCAGCCTAGTCATTGCGCATAGAGTTCGATGTCGTGATCGGGTGGTGGGGGTGATGCCATCGGTCCGTAGGAATGGGATAGCCACTAGTGTCCCGGGAACCGCAGGCATGGATGTGTCGGCGAAGCACTAGAGGCCCAATCAGATTCGCGGCTGGACGTTCGCTGCAAGGGATTGATGGTGTTTTGAGTGCCTCTTCCAGGTTGTCAGACACAGCTGAAATATTGTTCATCTGGACCAGAGATATAGAAGATTGCTGCACGCATCCAATTGGTCGAAGTAATTGTTCCCTCGAGGTGCTCAAGGCTCAGGCTTGGCGTTGAGGAGGGTCTTTTACCGAAGGTAGCCCGGCGCAAGGAGCACTGCAGAGGGGTACCGCCGGAGTCGCATTCTGCTATGTATTATTGACAATTCCATACATGTTTCTTTCTAGTAAGAACATAGGCAGGAGGAGAATGAATGTAATAAACAACAAGTACTGCTAGTCTCCAATTATCCATCAGTTCGGAGCCATTCTCTTTCCTTCCACCCATCAGATAAGGAAGAGGAGAGGAGAGGGGGCCTTGCAGTTTGTGCAGAAATGAGCACTCCAATTACTTCCTAATCTGGCCTCTCATACGGACCCGAGTAAGATACATGTAAACACCTGGAAAGTTGCCAGCAGGACGACTTATGATTCCCTTTCGATTTGGCGTGTCCGGCCACGGCAACCACTCTGACTGCTTTATCTCCTGTGAATGAAAAGCTTTCCCATCCCCAACCGAGGCACAAAGTGATCGAATAACCATCTATGCCAAGAGAGCTCTATGGTACTCCCAAATTTCCAATTAACTCCGTCAGGACGGCTGACCATCTCTTCTGAAGTCAGTTTGTGTGGGACAGGAGTTCCTCACAGACTCCTTTGTGTCGGCACTAGCAGAAAATTGGAAGATACTCGATAAGACACCCAATCACGAGCCCCGTGGCGACGCTGCTGACGCACCAGGTTAAGTAATCCGTCTCGTGATAAGTCCACCCCCCTGTCGGAACCGACGGCGGATTGAGACAATGAACCAATTACCACGCGATATTTAGCCAAGAAGGCCAAGATTAACCTAGCCGGAATCCGAACGGGACTAGTGGGATGGCCAGATGTTCAGGAGAGGAGGTGAGTTATTTTGGTATTGCCATTACAAAGTCCGTACGGACTACTTACTTGAACTACGGGGTAAGGCTGGTCGGAAATATTGTCTCTGGGGAAGGATTCGGGTGGGAGAAGGACCAGAACACAAGATACATAAGCATAAAAGAGGACAAGACGGACGTCAATAATGGGCAATGCAATGCAAACAGGTATGCCCCGGGCGAGCGAATATTCGAGATTAATAATTGGCAAGGGAGATGTTGTCAGAATCTGGAAGATGTAGCAAGGAGCTCGCGTGGCGACTGGGCAGACCCTCTCTGGTTGAATCTGCCGTTTTTCTGAACCAGGAAATTCCATCCCATAAATTACCCGTACGCCCCCAATACGTCTATCCTTCCCCGACCTCGTCCCTCTTTTTTTTTTTTTTTTTTTTTTTTCTCATTTTACTTTCACCCTAATGTACGCCGTAGTTAGATACATGTAAGTACAAGTCTTTATCAACGTCTACCCTTGACGCTAATCTCTCGCACTCTCTCGTGTGTTTTCCGCCTCTATTTCGGCGTGAAAAGAGTCGAATACCAGGAATAAAAGCTTCTCAAGATCTCAAGATGCTCCCTCTGTAACGGCTCTGACGATCCAATTCCCAGGCTTTCTAAGCAGCGGACCAAACGATCTGACAATCACACCATCGTCCCCGCCGATGGTTCCATTGTTGCGGTGACATGTAGATCTGGGAAGGGCAAAGTCAAAAAATGAAAAATTATTAATATTTACATTTTCCTTTTTCTTTTCCTATCTGGATATTCTTCCACTTCTCCACATAGAGCCAAAAATCCCATCAACGGACTAACTTACTTATAGCCTCCTGTTTCCCCTGCCTCCTTTCCTTTCCCGCTTCTTCTGCTCCCTATCCATCCCGAACCTCTCTCCCAAACTCTCTCTCTTTGTTGCCGCGAAGCTCTCAAGACTTTGCCCTCCCACTAGTCAGACACACCACCCACAAACTTTAAACAGAGAGAGAGAGCACGCCCAAAACATTCAAAATGGCCACCAAGAAGCCCAACATTCTCTACATCATGGCTGACCAGATGGCCGCCCCCCTTCTGGCCTTCCATGATAAGAACTCTCAGATTAAGACCCCCAACCTCAATCGCCTGGCGGAGGAGGGGGTGGTCTTCGACTCCGCGTACTGTAACTCTCCGCTGTGCGCTCCCTCGCGTTTCGTCATGGTGACCGGTCAATTGCCCTCCAAGATCGGAGCCTACGACAACGCGGCTGATTTGCCCGCCGATATCCCCACATATGCGCACTATCTGCGTCGCGAGGGATATCACACCGCATTGGCCGGCAAGATGCACTTCTGCGGTCCCGATCAGCTGCACGGCTATGAGCAGCGGCTGACCAGTGACATCTATCCCGGGGACTATGGCTGGTCGGTGAACTGGGACGAACCAGTAAGTGGAAAACTGATCTGCACCTGCCAAAAAAAAAAAAAAAAAAAGAAAAGAAATTTATGGAAATATTGACCAAAATAGGATATCCGCCCCGATTGGTACCACAACATGTCCTCCGTCATGGACGCTGGTCCAGTCGTTCGCACCAACCAGTTGGACTTCGACGAGGAGGTCATCTACAAGTCCACTCAGTATCTCTACAACCATGTCCGCCAGCGCACTGACCAACCTTTCTGCCTGACGGTCTCCATGACTCACCCCCATGACCCGTACGCCATGACCAAGGAGTTTTGGGACCTGTACGAGGATGTTGACATCCCCTTGCCCAAGAACTCCGCTTTGCCGCAGGACCAGCAGGATCCGCACTCTCAGCGCGTGCTCAAGTGCATTGATCTCTGGGGTAAGGACATGTCCGAGGAGCGCATCAAGGCCGCGCGTCGTGCTTACTACGCTGCCTGCACCTACGTCGACACTAACGTCGGCAAACTTCTGAAGGTTCTGGAGGACTGCGGCTTGCGTGACGATACCATTGTCGTCTTCACCGGTGACCACGGTGATATGCTCGGCGAGCGTGGCCTCTGGTACAAGATGGTCTGGTACGAGAATTCCGCGCGTGTGCCCTTCATAGTGCACGCCCCCAAGCGCTACGCCGCTAAGCGTGTCACCGAAAATGTCTCCACCATGGACCTCCTGCCCACTTTCGCTGAGATGGTCGGCGCCCCTCTTATCCGCGAACTCCCCCTTGACGGCGTCTCGCTGGTGCCATACCTGACCGGCGGCGGCGGCCCCAAGACCGACATCGTGCTCGGCGAGTACATGGCCGAGGGCACGCAGTCCCCAGTCGTTATGATCCGTCAGGGCCGGTGGAAGTTCATCTACTCGCTCATCGATCCACCCATGCTCTACGACCTCCAAGCCGACCCGGAGGAAAATGTGAACTTGGTCGCCGGCCTCGCCGACCCCTCGCGCGTCGCGACCCGCGAAACCAAACTACCTGCGGCCAAGCTAGTTGCCGGGCAGCCTGAACCCCTCCCCACCCCTTCGGATTCACCTGACAACACCCCGACTTCGACTCCTGCCTTAGCCCAGGCCTACCCCTTCCCAACCCCACCACGCACCCCCAGCCCCGGCAAGAACGCCTCCACCCTACCCACGACTACCGACCCCATCAAACTCCTCGCCTACTTCGTGGAAGAGGTGCACAACCGCTGGGACCTCGACCGCATCACAGAGGATGTCCTACGCTCCCAGCGCCGCCGCCGCCTCGTCTACTCTGCTCTCATCAAGGGCACACCCTCCATCTGGGACTACGAGCCCCGTATCGACCCCAGCACCCAGTATGTCCGCAACCAGGGCAAGGGGGCTCTAGACGACGTAGAACTTATCTCCCGCTGGCCGCGAGTGTTGCAACAAGCCGCCCAAGCCATTGGAAAGGCCTAATAACCTTATCTTTAATGTTTCCCACTTACTTGCTTTTCTACGCTAATTTCCTATTTGTCGAATTTCTCTAGCCCAGTTTTTGGCATCGGACTTCTTCCGTACTCTTGTGACTACTTTGGCGTTTTAAAGCGAGGCGCTATACCCGGCATGATTGAGCATTGGCTTTTTTCTTCCTTTCCTTTTCTTTTTCTTTTCTTTTCTTCCCATTTGACGGTCTAGCGTTTGTGATGTGAATGTGAATGCGATTTCTTTTTAACGCACGGCTGAGTTGTGCATAGAAGAAGAAGAGAAGAGGGAAAAAGCTAACTCGAATGTATGTATGATATACAAACTAAATTGAATATATTATAATACAAATCTGTTCTACTGCCCAGTATATCTTCACGACGTATCTTTACTCGGGCCAAAATCAATCTTGAAATGGGGGGGATCTTCAAATTCCATCCTATTATCATGAGCAGCAACCGGATCTCCGTTCATGGATGCGTGTTCCCTGTGGGCCTGGTGAAACACGGTGATAAGCTGAAATTTGCTTCTCCTTGTAGAGTAGATAGATAATATCTAATTCGTCGGCAGCGCCGCCAGGAATTAAGAAACTGCCGAGCTCTTTGGTGGCGGCCGCCGGATGCACCTGGTAGATAAGATTGGAGGGAGGGGTGGTGAAGTAGTTGGAGAAGAAGGATTTAATAAACCCTAAGGAGAAAAGCCGCCAGCTTCGTGACCCCAACAACAAAAGAGCCACACGCAATCTTATTATCGAATCATACCTAGCCAGAGAGAAGTTAGTACCTGATAGGATGGCAAAACCAACCGTCCTATACATCGGCCAGCCGATCCTGTTTGCGCATGAGGCCTGGGCTCGATTCCAGGAATACTCCACCATCCTCTTCTACGATCTCACCTCAAGAGAAGATGCTATAGTGGCATTCGCCCCGGTGGAAAGTACGCTACCATCGATGCCATCGTGAGGCCTAATTCCCGAGGAAAGTAAACTCTGCCCAAGTTAAACACCGAACTGGTCCCGCATCTCCCATCTTCCTGCCGGATAATCTCATCGTCTAATCACGGATACGACGGTGAGGATACCCTTGCGCTCGAGCAGCGTGGAATCTGGTATTGTAACGGTGCGGGCGGTGCAACCGATGCCACGGCTGATTCGGCGCTCTTCCTCGTTCTGGCGGTATTCCGGTACACAAAGTACTGTGAGCATGTCCAGCGGGAAGGGGGATCAGCGAGCTTCTTCGCTATTGAGGACGTGGCGAATCAGTCGCATGATACCAATGGGCATGTTCTGGGGATTGTTGGAATGGAGGGTATCGGGGAGGCTACGGCGGTCCGGGCTCGGGCGTTGGGTATGAGCATTCATTATTACAACCGTAGACGGAAGCCGGATGTGGAAGCGTCTCTAGGAGGCGAGGTGGTTTATCATGACACTTTGACGTCGCTGCTGGGAGTTTCTGACTGTGTGCCCCTGGCGTGTCCGCACACGCCTGAGACGCATTATCTCTTGAACCGGGAGACGTTCAAAGTGATGAAGCGAGGTAGTCGGGTTGTCAACATCGCGAGGGGGAAATGTATAGATGAGGAGGCATTAGCGGATGCTCTAGAAGAGGGAATTATCTCGAGCGCTGGACTTGATGTCTTTCATGACGAGTAAGATTCCCTGTGTATTTTATCAGGCCGGATGCTAATTGGTGCTCTAGGCCGATGGTGAATCCTCGACTTCTAAGCAACTGGAAGGCAACACTGCTACCGCATATTGGAGGGGGGACACTCGATTCAAGCAAGGTTGGTCGTGCTCCTGTCTATTCTTGACAATGACTCGGGGTTCTGATTGTTGTAGAAATTCGAAGAGATTGCTTTTAAGAACATCGAAGCCTTCTTTCTTGGAGATGGAAGCCGTTAACGCCGGTGAATCAAGTGAAGCAGGGTCAGTCAGGTTATGTTTGACCAGCCTATAAACGGAAAATAGTAGTCTAGATCTGCACTTATTCATCAAATATCAGCCTTGTAGACCGCAGGAGAGGAAACAGGATCCTAGAAGAATAAAGGAGGAAACCCTGCCCGATGAGCTTACCGAGTGACTGAATTACTCTGATTGTATGCATTTATAAGAGCAAAGATAAGTATCAATCTCGAGATATCAATGACTGTTCCTGCCTGAGGGAAAGCAGAGGCAGTCCCAAGCAAAACAAAGTAGAGAAAGTCACATGGCCGGTCACCCGCTCCGTTTCTTTTCAACCTCGACTGCATCCTGTCCTTATGCATCCTCCATCATTCACGACCAGTCATGCTTCTTCTACTACATCCTTTGCGCCTATTTCTGTGTCAAGACCACTACATATGCCAGGAGAACTTCGCGCAAGGTCCAAATCTAACGTGGAACTTGATGTCTGATGGACACCTATCCAGGTTTCTCGACTGGGCGTCGGCAGACGACGATCCTGAAGACCGACAGCTTACAACCGCAATGGGGTTTGGGAAAAAATGGTTGCTTGGATTGGTGGCACTAACGACCTGATTGGTTAGAGCCATATGCTACCCTAAACCTGTTGGCTGTTGACTCTAACTTTCTAACGAATGTTATTGACTAGATAAGTGACAAGTATTTGCCTATGACAACACTGCTTGACTTTCATACCTCACTCATAATAATTTATCGGTCTAGAGAAGCTCGTTCAAGGGGCCTCAACACCATTGTCTCTCACCTCTTAGTAGCAACAGAACTAGAGGCAGATGTGTTAGTATTTCTATTATGAGCCATATGTGCTCTCACTAAGTGCCCAGCCGACAACGCAGCACAAGTGCTCAATTCCCCCGCTAAGACTGCGGCTGCCACAATACGTGCCAATTGGCGCGCATTATCCCCAGGGTTTGTTGGGTGGGCACCTCGGACCCCCAGGATGTCCAGCATGGCTGATTGAGCTTCTAAAATCGTTCCACCTCCAATTGTGCCAACTTCAATTGAGGGCATGGAAATAGAGATATGCAGATTGCCGTTGACACTAAAAGATCTTCATTAGATTTTACACTGGTAGAATCGTCGGTTTCAACTTACCTCTTCATGATCGTGATGCAACTACTGCTCTCCACATTTTGAGCCGGGTCCTGTCCGGTAGCCAAAAAGACAGCTGTGACTAGATTCGATGCGTGGGCATTGAAACCACCCAGACTCCCGGCCATGGCACTACCAATTAAGTTTTTGGTCGTGTTGAGTTCTACCAGTGTGTCCACGTCTGTCTTGAGGATAGAGCGCACGGCATCTCCGGGAATCAAGGCCTCCGCAACAACCGACTTTCCCCGGCCATCAATCCAGTTGATTGCTGTCGCCTTCTTGTCACTGCAGTAATTTCCAGAAACCGTGATGGTGGCCATATCCTCAAAACCATGCTCCTTCATGACCTCAAGCGCCTTCTCCACCCCTTTTGAGATCATGTTCATTCCCATGGCATCTCCCGTGGTTGACTTGAATCGAATGTAGAGATAGGTGCCCGCTTGGGCTGTCTTGAGGCATTGTAATCGAGCAAAACGACTCGTGGAGTTAAAAGCGTTGGTCAGCACCTGCTGGCCCTGCTGGGAGTCAATCCACTGCTTTGCTCCTGCTGCGCGAGACAGTGATGGGAATCCCACACATGGGCCGCGTGTCATGCCATCTCCATTGAGCACTGTGACAGCACCACCTCCTGCATTGATTGCCTTACAGCCCCGGCTCGCACTTGCTACCAACACCCCCTCCGTGGTGGCCATGGGGATGAAGTAGCTCTGTCCGTCGATTGTTAATGGTCCTGCTACACCCAGTGGTAGAGACAAATAACCAATCACATTCTCGCAGCACGCTCCATGAACTAACGAGTAATTATAGTCCTTGTATGGAACCTTCGAGACTTCAAGTCCGTTGGTGATATCCGTTGTGCTTGGGGTACGCGACACCACGGATCGACGAATTTTGACAGCGCGGGTGAAGGCTTCCAAGCGGTTCACACCTGTTTGGCCTTCCATTGCTGTTTCCAAGGCGTAACCGGGCACCTTCCCTTGAAGACAGAGGTTGATAATCTCCTCATCTTCTAGCGACGAAACTCTTTTTGCCTTCACTGCAGCCTCCAATTCATCCGAGGTCCGTCCATTAGACTTCTTTTCGGGCTCTCGGGATGCCGCAACGGCTCGAGATGGACCATCAGTCAACCTCGTTGCATTTATCAGATAGCTGTTGAGCACGATGCTCAGGACCAAAGCGGTAATCACCCATTTACTGATGACTGGATCCCCAAAGCTGGTCAAAACTCCACCAACACGATCACCGATCATATCCAAGAGCTGATCCGTGTGCTCCGCTTGGTGATCACCCATGAGGCTCCCAGATGGAACTTCCAACGTGAATTTTATCGGTGTGAGAACTGTGACCTGGGTTTCAGTTTTACTGGCCTGGGCAGGCCCATACACATCTTCCAAACCATTTGCTGCTACCCTGAACGGATCGATGGGCGTGGGCGCCAGGATGTTGGAAACTTTCAAGAGGGAGATACCTCTGTTAGAGCCGCCAATGCTAGGATAAGATAATGAGGGCAGGTTGAGAATGTTGAAAAGTACGAAGCCGCCAACCATGAGAAACTTGAACCTGGGGACATTTGACGCTTTCACTCTGCAGCCAAAGATGCAAGACTCGGCGTCCTCGCCGCTCCCCAGGATGCCATTATCTTCCAAGATCTTTTGGCTGTCATACAAACGTCTAATGCGTTCAATTTCCATTTTCACACATAGAATTGTACCATAAAAGGTAAAGAGAAGGAGGAAATCAAAGAAGAGAATCCAAGCGGCTAGAAAGCAGAACTGAGAAAGACCTCCATGGACCTGCGAGGCCGCACCCATGGCCAACATGGATATCTCGATCAAATAGTCCCGAGCAATTTCAAACCCTACTTCCTGGATCGCAACTTGAATTGAGTCTTGGATTGACCTACGTTCCTCAGGATCGGCTGGATGGGAGACCCCATTCGCCCTCTTTGCAGGAGTTGGCTGGCGTTTAGGACCGATTGAGGCTCGTAGGACTGATCTGGTGAACCGAATGGGCTTCTCAAACCCTATGGTTACTACAAGAAACGGAAGTCCTTCCGAGAGTAGCTGAATATTGATGGGAACCCCAAACGAGGCGGTTGCCATCAGCCCAAAGAAAAAAGCGAACCAACTAGACATCAACACTGAAGCCGCCAGCCAAAATTTAGACCCTAAGCGGCGCATGGAAATGTGCAGGGATAGAAAAGTCAGATGCATTGACAGGTACGCAAGTACCATGACAATTACATCCGTGGTTCCTGCATGCTTGAGAAGATTGGCGAGCTCGATCCACGAATCCATAAGCCAAAACCTCAGACTCGTCCATGGATTATTTGCCTGTGGAGATCTCATAACCCAGGAACGTGCTATGCCACTGCCTGATGTCTCATTAACTGTCGAAAATTTCTGCAACCCCTGCAAAAATTCTGCCAGGTACTGGAATGGGACTAGGAACGCAATGGAGGCGTCATGTGAGAAGGATGAGAAGAGGTCGGGGGTGCTAGGTACTGGTCTCGCAAAAGTCGACTCTGGAATAACAATATTCTCTGGAGAAGAGGTGCCGCGCTGAAATCCGGAGCCTGGGAAGGTCAAAGTCGTCAGGGCCCATTGCTCTGTGTTATCCTATCACCAAAGGTATCGTTAGCACTGCTTCTGCTTGAACCCAGATTCAAGATGAGCCGTACCTCATGGTCGTCGATAACCATATCCTTCGTTTGCCATTCCCAACCTGTCTTTTGACCCAAGCGAAGACTCTGGCTACTTTGAAGGAAGGGCGCCACTTCAAACGATCCAGCGTAGTGATCCGTCTCGCGAGCAGCATTGAAGACACTTCTCTCGAGTAGGCCTATATAGGTTGTGCTGGCCAGCAAGGACGTGGCCACCAGAGTATATACCGGACGCTTACACGCCTGGCGGGCTACTGCACTGAGACCGTCTGCCACCTTTTGTCGTAGGCTCGTGCCCTCCCCGAGGTGGGCCATGATGGTTTACGAGCTTCCTATTCAGTGTTACGTTTAGCATTGAGGGGCAAAGGCTTACAGGAAAAGACCGATATCCGTACCTGTGTCCTTTGTACAATTTGGTTACTGACACTGGAGCCAGCGAGAAGAAATGCGGAATCCGGTCCCAAAACAATGAAACAACCCGAAAATTCGCCAATTAAGATGGATAAACAGAGAAATTGTTCAAAAGAAAGGAATTTCTCCACGACCTTGAATCATTTTAAAACAATGGCAGAACAGGATCCCAAGTATTAAATATCAAATACGGGGTTCCACGATGAAGCTGAACAGGTTTAGTCCAAACAAGAGACAACAAGGCACCCACAAACCCATTGGCCCTTATCCCATCCCTTGTGGAGAAAAAAAAAGTGAAACCTCTCAATGAACGGGAGATACTGATCCCCCCATCCTGGGACCTCCAATAAAGCCACATGAAATTTTGGAGCCTACGCAGTAGATGATATAGACCCGTCGATTCGGCAGGGATCCCGACACAGCCCCCTTTCCCCGTCCGAGCTCTGGAAGCGTTCCATGGAATGGGGCGGTGCGCTTCACCCGCGACAAAACAAATCCTTTATTGAATTCAGAAGAACTAAAGCTAGGAGAAAAAGAGAAAGATCCAAGAAGATGACTATTACTCATCAAACACATCAAGTCAAGTAATGGCTCATCCAACAAGACATATATACGCTTCTATAGAATCAGCATCAGTATCCGCGATCAGCAGATGTAAAACTGATACCAACAAGAGATAGTATGTATATATAATAAACCAAAAATACATGATGTGGTTCATTCATCATCATCTTCACTATTTGACTCGACCTTCCTGTCCTTCCTTTCCACGGGGTGTGAACAGCGTGTAAATGAAATTCCAGGAGAAGAAAAAGAAAACAATGAGATCCAAGTAAAATCGAGAGGTATAGTAAAAGAACCATCTGTACAATTTCCAACCCCCAATACTCTCAAGAATTTCAATCGATGGGATAAACAGGCGCTTTTACCAGTACATTCAGTGGTCCCCGGCCGCGTACTTCGGCCGTGATAAACGACGCGAAGCGGATTCGACCGGGTGGTGGGACTGCTCCTGCGCCTGTGCCCGTGTTTCCGCCTCCTGCCGCAGATGTGTTTGAGGCTGCTGTACCGGGCGGGCCGGGGGTACGACGATCATCGATTGAGCCCCTTCGGGCAGGTTCTCCGGAAGCAGCTGGCGCGGCCGCCGGACCAGGGGTAGCAGGTCCTTGGCCTGGTTTCCGGCCCATGAAGTTGAAGACGGAGCGCATTCGTTGATCGCGGGGCGGTACACTTTCCTGGCCTCCCGCGGGGCCGGAGTGGTTGGTTGAGCCGGAGGAGGCGTCGCGATTGCGATCCTCGTCGTCCTTTTCTGGGAGTGGGGGCGGGTTATCGGAGTCATGGGGGTGGTTGCGGTGCTGGTCGCCGGAGTGGCGGGTGGTATTGATGTTGGTGGATGATGAGGAATCGCCGGGAGGGGTGCTTATGGCGATGGCAGCGGCAGTGGTGAGAGGGGGTAGGATGCCTGCTTCGATTTTCATGCTTGGCTCGTGGATGGGGGTTCCGGGGAGAATGTAATCGACGCAGATGTCACGGGACTCGAGGGGCACTTTTTCCGCGATTCCGACGGCGTTTTCGACAATCATGCGGGCGCCATTGTCGAGGCCTTGTGGGGGTGGGTCGCGGAGGTTTGTGACGAGGGTGACGACGAGGTTGTCGACGAGACGGTCGATGAGCTGGGAGCGGTATTCGTCTGCGGCGGGCCCGTGGAGGGCCTCGGTGAGGCCGTCTAGGGTGGTGCGGCGCCAATTGGAGATGCGGGCAATGGAGTTCTCTTTGTCTTCTTCCGTGTAGGTGTTTGTCTGCTGCCGGCGCAAGTTCATCTCGATGCTCTTCAGCTGGCGACTGAAGGTGGGCTCGAGAACCGGGTGGAAGTAGCACTCGAAGAGCTCATCCACGAGCCAACGGCTCATCACGGCGCGCCCGATGGCGGTCATCTCCTTGGTGCCGGTTGTCGGAGCATCTTCGTTGACGAATCCCGTCAGCCAGTGAGGGAGGGTCTTCCATTCCCTGCGGATAGAGAATGCGAGATCCTTGATGGCGCCGTCGAGGCGCCCGAACCGGTTGGCGTACTCGTTGTCATCCAGGACGGTGCGGGATACTGCCATGCGCTGGTGCGCGACTGTGTTCTGGAGCTGTTGAACTTGGGCGTCTCGTTCGAAATAGTACCGTTTTACTTTGGAGTATTTGGCCTCTGGTGGGGTGGGTCAATTCTGATTGAAATCGAATACCAAGGTATGGGAGTAACATACGTAGTTCGTCGTGCTTTTGAACCAAAGCACGGATATCAACGTCACTCACGTCATCCCGACTGCGACTGTCTCGAGAAGTAGGCGTGCTACGTCCCGGGTCCGGACCTTGTTGGCCTGATGCATTGTTCCGGAAGCCAGCTTCCTGGTTACCGCCCTGGGGGAACGGAGGGTGGGCGCCGCCCGGCGGGGCTTGATTCTGCTGGGGCCCACCGGACGGTCGATCGGTCATGGTGCTGAGCTGCGAGACGGAAGAAGTCTCGTGCTGGGGGATCGGGGGTAAAGGAGACGGGGGACCTAGCGACTGTCGGGACGGCGGTCGAGGACCGGAGGGGTCTAATTGGTGCGAACCAGGGGCTAGATCACCAGCGTGTCTCGAGGGCTCGATGGGGGGCTGGCGATAAAGGTTCTCGAGATTATTGGAATCGGTATCGGAACGCGAAACAGGCGTGAGATGGGTCGTTCGGGCGGCACGAGGATCAGCAGAACGGCCTGTGCTCTGCAGCATGGAGGATTGATGCTCAGTCTCTGTGGAATCTACCACATAATCCCGGGACCAAGTATCCACCGACAGACGCGGTTGCTGCGGCTGTTGCTGATGTTGTTGGTGCTGCGGCGGCGACGGCTGCTGCTGCTGCTGGTGTTGTGGTTGCTGCGATTGGCGACGAGTAGATACCGACGGATGCTTTACGGAGCGGTTGCGCTCAACCAAGCTGGGCTGGTTTTGAACCGAGGACGAGGAGGTGGTGTGGAAAGAAAACAGGCTCCGTCTGGATCGTCGGGGCTCGGGGTCTTCTGTTGGCTTATCAGTAGGTGAAGAGGGCCACGACTGGTCGGAAACGTCAGCATCGATGGATTGAGGCGGCGCCAGGAGAGGGGGGTAGTCGTTGCTGACAGGTACCGTGCTGGTGTTGGTGGAGAGGCTGGTGGTGTAGTTGCTGGGGTCTGGCGGTGTACGGAGACGCTGGGTGCGAGAGCGCTGGAGAGGGGAATGGGAATGGGCAGGATGTCGAGGGGGAGGCTGCTGCTGATGGGCCTGGCTCTGGTCCTGGGGCGGAGATTGCTGCAGGGTGGAGCCAGCGAAGGAGCGGTTGAAATCGTCGTCGCCAGCCACACGAGGGGCGGAAGAGGAGGAGATGGTGGAAGGAAGATGCTCGACCGATCGGAATGCAGCAGGGGAGAACGACGGCTTAGCCTTTTTGCGGAAGAGGGGCATGGAGGTGAACTGGGATGAAGCGACGCGGGAGAGAGAGGGAGGGAGAGGGAGAGGGAGGTAGGGAGGGAATGTTGGGTGGAAGAGAGATGGAAGAGGGGAGGTTTCGAAAGGGACAGAAAATCGAAGCAGGCCCAGAAATAATAATAAGAAATAATAAGAAAAAGAAAAAGGACCAGCCTCAGCTTGGTCAGAGATAGAGAGGATGAGATGAGCGTAAATCAGAAGCGCGATGGAGACCCGAGTCCCTCAGTCTAAGGGATGGACGATGATGCTGTCGTGGTGTTTCTCTGCGATGTGGAGGAGTCGAAGTGGGACGAGGCGATGGTGATTGGGCGTGAACACGAGGCTGTTGGGATCGTCATGGATTGGATGGAACTCAGGAGAGTGAGATGAGGATGCAGAACCTGTCATCGACAAATAATCGGAGTGTTACGAGGAGGGGAAAGAAGCGAGTCCATCGCTGAGGAGGAAGGAAGCCATTCGGGTCACAGGGAGTTGATTGATGGGAATTGTTGACCAAGGTAGACGACGACAACGACGACAGAGAGAGGGGTCGTATCGATCTCCTGAACCAGAAATGATGGATTCTGGCGCTGCTAATAATAACCCCAGGCGCCCAGTTGGAGGGGAGAATCATGCCGCGCCACTCCTGACACGACAACCTAAGTGCTTTTTTGGTGCAGGTGAAGTTCCCCTCTTTATCCACTTGGGTCATGAATTATAATTGACATTATTTCTCTGCCTCAGGACGCGAAGGTACCAGTTCTTCTACAGTATACAAGTAGAGACAGAGACCCATTCCAATTCCTATTATATCCAACACAGATCAACACACTCCATGGGTCTTGCCCGTCTTGCCCTGGAGTGAATGCGTCTCCTTCTTGAAGTGGGGGTGGTTGTGCTTAGACTTATGCGAGTTGGTTGAGTGCGTGCGAACGTGTCTAATCATCATCATTAGAGATCAACCAAAAAAAAAAAAGGGGAGAAAAAAAAAAAAAAAACATACAGGGTATACCTCTCCAACATCGCCTTATCCATATCACTCAATGTCTTCAACGCCAGCTTCACATCCGCGATCAACGAGTCGCAGCGACTCATCGTGAAATCCTCCCGAACCACCACCCGCATCAGCTTCAGTGCGTTGCTGTGCGGCGCCATCGTGTACGCGGGGACAATCCAGCCGCGCTCGCGCAGCTGGTGCGCCAGTGCGAATTCGTCAAAGACTTCATCCCGCTTGTCAGGGAGTCGGAACGCGACCAGCGGCAGACCCCGGCCATGGCGCTCGCTCAAGATAATAAAGCCCATCTTCTCTAGGCTGTCCGCGAGATAGTCCGCGATGCGGGTGATGTTGACCATGATCGACCGGTAGCCACGCTTGCCCAGACGGATCATCTGGTAGTACTGGCCGATGACCTGGGAGGCGCCCTTGGAGAAGTTCAGAGTGAAGCTGGCCTGCTCTGCACCCAGGTAGTTGATGTTGAAGATCAGATCCTTGGGCAGATACTCGGGCGACCGCCAGACAATCCATCCCACACCCGGGTACACCAGGCCATACTTGTGGCCCGAGACGTTGATGGAAACCACCTTCTCGAGGCGGAAGTCCCATTTCAAGGTCGGGTGGATGAAGGGGGCGACGAACCCGCCACTGGCCGCATCAACATGGATGGGGCAGTCGATGCCGCGCTCGACAAGTAGGTCGTTGATCGCCTGCACGTCCTCATACTCACCCGTGTATGTGGTGCCCAGGATAGCGCAGATTCCGATGGTGTTCTCGTCTACCAGATCTACGGCCTGCTGGGGGTCGATAACATAACGATCTTCCGAGCAGTACACGTATCGCTCCTCTACGTCAAAGTACCGCGCGGCCTTCTCCCAACACACCTGGACGGCGCTGTTCATGACAAGGTTAGGTCGGGAGCAGTCCTTGCCTTCCGCCCTGCGCTTGTTCTGCCACCGGCGCTTCATCGCCAGGGTGCCGAGCATTATGGCCTCGGAAGACCCAACCGTAGAAGTACCCATGGGGTGTTCGTCTTCACTCTGCGTGGGGGCATTGAACAGTCGGGCGATCATATTGACGCATCGGTTCTGGATTTCCGCCGATTGAGGGTACTCTTCGTAGTCGATGAAGTTCTTGCTGAACGACTCGGTCATGAGCTTTTCCACCTCTTCTTCCTATCAGAAGTAAGTAAATACTTCCAAATCATGAGAAAGACCTGAGGGAACAGTAAGAATACCATATAAGTTGTAACAAAACTCGCCAAACTAAGAAACAAAAAAAAAAAAAAAGCCAATTAGCCCAAACACCACCTCTCAAAGGGTACTTCAAAAAAAAAAATATACGTACTTGAGCATTGGGTTCCCATCCAGACTAAGCTCATCCTTGATCATGCGATAAGCCACCTCGCGGGGCATCTCACGCTCAGGCATTTCAGTCTGAGGCAACTGCTCCGTCGCGAACCGGGTGCCATAAACACTAGAGTAGTAATCATCTGCCTCGTTATTTTCCAGCAGGATGGAATCAACCCGCTTCACGAGGGGCTCGATGGCAACATCCTTTTTGATCGATGCGAGATGAACCATGGTGTGCGAGTCAAAAGAAAAAGATCTGGCTTGGGAGTGGATAAGTAAGAAAGGTGATCAAGCACAGGATGGTGAATAAAATTAGGGGGAAAGAACAAGATTGGGATTTAAAAAACAAAAAGGTAAGACAACGAGAGGGAAGAGCTCGATAATTATAAGAGAGAAGGGGAATGTGAATAGAACAGCAGGTAAGTAGCTTACCCTCAGCTTCTCCTCATCATCCATCCCACTTTCTGGATCTCCTCACTAGATAGCAAGAATCATTAGTACGTAGGTAGTCCCACTCATGACCCCTCTTCCCACCCTCCTTGTCATCACTAGCATCGCCATCATCATCCTGGCTCAAAGCCACGGCCTAGCTCGCATCATATGTTCGGACAACACGGGACGAAGGAAAGCGAAACAAGAGGATCAGTGGCGAGCCCTGCCTTGTCCAACCAGAGGGGAATTGGACGGGTTTCAGGGGTGCCCGCACCCCCTCTTCCCAGTGCACGCCGTGGGATTGATAGGACGGCAATGCACGGATGCGCTGAATTTGTTGGCAAATAGAGGCCGATTACCCTGGCGAGGTGCGGATGTGCTGGGCGAATTACCGGCCAGCGAAAGGCACCAAAAGCTTAGAGAAAGCTTGGCGGGGGTGGTGGATCGAGGGAAAGAGGGGGTGGACGGGCTCCAGGACTGGCACTAGGCGGCAGAGTTTCCAGCGGGGATCCGGATATAATGCAAGAGTTCCAGGCTGGACAGGCTGGAGTTGAATTGGAAGGGACATGATCGCCAGGTTTCACGGAGGAATCTGGGGCTGAGGGGCTGGTGGGCTGAAGGGCTGCGGGGTTGAGAGTGAGAAGGATGAGAGTGCTGTCAGCTTTCGCCAGACAGCATGCCCTGGATAGCAATTGTTGATTGAAGAATCAGAATGGAAAAGAAGACAGAAAGGTAGACGTGATGACGATGACGATGGGTCGGACCCTCTTGAAGATTGGAGACTGGTGGGGACTAAAGAACATCACCGGCAATAGTTACAACAATAGTGCCCCTCATCAATCCGGCTATAAATCAAGCGGTAAGAGTGGTATGAGATGAGTGGTCAAGAATCTCCTCAGCCAGCTTCCAGTAACTTCAAGTCAAAAACAGCTCATTTCGCTACCATGGTGGACTAAGTATACAGGCAAATGTGTTTATTTTCCCTTTCTACTGACAGAATCTACTGGAGAAAAGGGGGATATTATCAGCCCGAGGTTTCAGCAGTTTGTTCAGGTTGATGAGAAGTCGCCGCAGAGTATCAAGGAGGAGGGGAAGGAGTCTAGACTACGCGGCACTGGGCATGTCAATTTGGTACTGGCGGACTGGCCGCTGAACCCGGACAAGGAGCTAGCAGAAGACCTAGAAGAGGAGGAGGAGGAGCCGGAACCCATTAAGGCTGTACAGAGAAGGGTGTGGGATGGATTAAGGTGGGTTTCGTAGGACTGAATACGCCTTATTTCTGCCTGTATATGGAGGGGTCTCAGAGCTCTGGCACATGAACTACGTGCGACCACCAGATATGGGTATATTTCCGAAGCTTTGGCGAGAGCAGAGAATCTAAAAGAAGAACCCCGAACAGGTTATTTATCTAGATAGAAAGTCATCAATTAGGTAGTCAGAGAAAACAGGTAGAAATCAGTAAGCTTCAAGGAGTGAAAAACAGCTCAGTTCCCATTATCTGACGACTACTAAAGTAATTGATACCTGTGAAGCACAAACAACAAACCATCCAACAAAAAAAGCCCAGCCCAGCCTCCGTGGTATCCCCAGTCCATCCCATTCCATTTATTTTCATATCATACACCATCATCATCATATAAAGTGATTTTTTAGTCTTTCCCTTAACTTTTCCTCTTTTTTTTTTTTTTTTTTCCATCGATCTTCTGTTTGGCTCAATTTCAGGTCTTCTATCCTCAGCTTTTGTTCATCCAACCAAAACCATGATTGGGTATCAGGAATGCGGGGTTTCTTATCAGAAGCGTCCGCTAGTTAAAACACCCTAGGTAGCCAAAAAAAAAAAGACAAAACATTCGCTCAGGATTTGATGTCAATCAAGAAGCGATCAGCTTAAAGGGGAAATAATGCGGACTAAAAAAAAAAGGAGACGAAATGAAAAGAGCAAGCAAGAGAAAAGCGAGTCATCTAAGCTCCCTTGACCTTGCGCTTGACCCAGCCCCAGAAGCCACCACTCTTCTTCTTCTCGGCTTTAGCAGCATCCTGGGCCTGTTCAGCAACTGTTTTGCCCTCTTCAGGCTTTGCCGCTGCAGTCTCGGCGGTCTGGCCTTCCTGGGCAGCTGCTGCCTCGACGTTCTTGGCCTGTTGGGACGCGGGGGCAGCAGTGGTGCTCTCTTGGGTCTGCTGTGCTGCGGCCGCGGGGGTCTCACCAGACAACCGTTTCTTACCCTCGGGGTGGAAGCTAGAGGGCATACCCACTGGGGCCGTTTGCTCCGTCGCCGAAGGCCCAGGTGCGGCAACTGCCTTTTCAGGGGCAGTAACGGCGGCTGAAGGCTTGGTCACCACGGGGGCATCTTGTTGACCGGAAACTCCCTTACCAGTGCCGGGAGCGGCAGCGGCAGTAGCAGCAGCAGCAGTAGGCCCTGTCGCAGAAACTTGGGGCTTGGTCGCTTCAGCTCCAGCCTTCGGCTGGGTCACTGCAGGAGTCTCTTTCTGAGAAAGGGGTGCAAGCACGTCCTTGGCTTTCTCCTTGGCAGCCTCGAGCTTAGACGTGCTGGTGCTTGTAGCAGGAACCTCGGACGCAGCTGTCGTTTCCTTAGTAGCGCCAGTACCAGAAATTCCGGCGGTGGTTCCACCCACGGCTGTGGCGCCAGCAGTGGACTTGCTCACGGCAGGTGTTTCCTTGGGCTTATCGCTAGCAGAAGGGAAAGGTGTCTCCGTGGTAGGCGCACCAGAAGGAGGAATAGCCTCAGCGGTCTGGGGCTTATTCGATGTAGTGGACGCCGATGCTAGGTCCCTGCTACCTAGTCCAGGCACTTCAAGAGCCTTGGATGTTTTGTCGGCAGGGTCAGCACCGAGCCCGGGTACAATCTGAGGCTGCACAGCAGCTTTCTCTGCAGGAGGTGCGGTAGCTACCTTCTCCTTTCCGGCTGCAGTAGTGGGTCCGGAAGCTTTAGCAGCGGCCACATCATCCACCTTTTCAATCTTAGGGATCTTGTGCTCTTCCTCCTTGGCGGTGACGCTACTCTCATAGGGCCTCTTCACATGGGCATCCTCTGTGGTGTCCAGTCCCTTGGGGCGTTCGGGAAGCGACGTTGCTGCGGCGGTGGTAGCTCCGGTGCCAGTAGTAGCCGCACCGGTTGTCAGCTTGGATTCCTTGGCCGTGGTTTCGGGAAGTACAGAAGCTGGAAAAAAAGAAGAAGGGAAAAGTCAGCGAGCGACGATAAAAAAACCTGACGACGCCGGTTGATGTAGGTTCAGACGTACCACTACCCTTCTCTCCGTCGAGAGATCCAATCTGACCAGCCTTCGAAGCTTGCGCCTTGTCTACGGTCTCCTGAATATGTTGGCCTTCGGTCGTGGGGATCGAGAGCTTAGCTGCGTTGGAGGCTGCCTCGGTGAAGTTTGGCGGGGCGGCAGCGGGGGTCTTGGTGGTCGTCTCAGGGACAGAAGTAGCGGCCGCCGTAGTGGGAGCTTCAGTAACCTCTGTGGGACCTGATTCAACCTCACTTTCGCTCTTGGGGACGGTATCTTCGACGTCCTGTGTAGGTGCGCTAACGGGAAGCTATCAGCCCTGCTGGTTCGGGTACCACCCCCTGATGACCCAACAACACAAAAAAAACTTCACTTTCACCATGGAAAATGAAGGGAAGAGGGGTCAGGGGGGAAAGTGCCAACTACTTACACGGTGTCCACAGCTTCAGCGACCTTGTTGCTAGCGGCAGCGGCAGCGCCAGAAGCGCCACCCTTCTTCTTGTTCTTTCCCTTTCCTCCTTTCTTGGGCATTGTGATCGCTTGGGACCTAGTTTGCGAACGGCGTGGTGTGTCAGAGACGGGGTTCACGGAGACGAGAATAATCGGGACCAATTCCAGAGAAAGAGGACGAGACTTACTGCGAAACCGATGGGCGATTCGATGGGGAAAATCCAGGGAGCGCGAACCAGGGCGAGTTGATGAAACGGTAGGTGGACGTTAGGGGTGGGCTGGTAAGGTATGGAGGTGTTGGGTTGTGCAGTTGGTTCTTTCCGAATGCCTAGGTAATAATGTAATCGACTCGGCGAACGTTAATCCGTTGTCGCAACTTGGCCACTTCCAGGATGGCTGGCCCCCAATTGGCGCAATTCGCTCCAACGATTCAATCGCACGAGGCCGTTTCGGATCTCAATCCTCTCTACTACTGGAGAGTGTATGCGGGATGGTGATGGGAAAGGCCGCAGAGCTCGTTCTTCAGAGCTCCCACGGGTCGCGTGTCAAAGTTACAAGGAGAGAGAAGGGAGGAAGGGGAAATAAGGAACAACAGGGGAGGCGTGGATTCAGATATTATTGGGATTATTTTGATTAATGCCATTGTTAATGAAACCAATTTCCTTTTACCTCCTTCCTTACTGCGAGGACGAGGGGAATGAGCTGCAAAATCCTCTCTTGTCGCATCGCGTTGTCGTTCACGGCAATGCATCGGGAACAAACAGAGCCAACAGGGCACCCGGATTGCGCCTGATTTTCTATAATTGTAGCCCTAGGGCATTGAATTCGGATGAATCTGGCATTTCCCCCCTATTATATGTACCGCATGCAGACACTCTCCAGTTCCTCAGTCGAACCCTTTGGTGGTTGGGGGAAGCTGCGTCATGTTGTTTCCGGCGATCTGAGTCGCGTGCCTGCAGCTTGGGAAAATCCAGAGTGCCGAAAGCTTCACTCTCGAGCTGCTACTATTATTATCGGAGAGCACTATTATTACTATTATTGTCATCTAGATAGTTGATTATTGCTTTTCATTTTTGACTTTAGAACTAAATAATCAGCAATTGATTTGCCCAATTTCGCCTCGCACAAACGACTAATTTTATTTTATTATTATTGATGAAATTTCGTTTTAGATTAATTATTGCAGGTGATCGTCGCCCTAGCTTCAATTTGGCCAAGTGGCTTCGCGAACAAACCCTTTCCCCAGCACAGAGCTTCGAACTCGAAAAGATGACAAGATGGTGTGCTTGTTATCCAGGAGATTTAAAATAGTCATCTCATAAGTTAGCGAGTTAAGTACTGATTTAGCTGGGTGATTTCATTCTGCCAGGGATGATTACCTTCAGAGTAATCGAATGCCCCAGCCTCCCACTTGTTGCCAGCTGAGGAAAGTTGGGCGCCAAGGAATAATGACATCACTCGGTAGCCCGACTCTATTGATAGAATCCCTTTATTTTATTGTATTCAAGCATCAAGATGGGTTAAGGCTCAAGAGTAATTAGTCGGTTCAAAAAGCATTCAAGATCCACTCTTCATCAGTATAATGAAGTTCGCTCAGGGGATCCAGTATCGGGTTCGAAATGAAGGCGCCGCCTATGTAGGGTGCGAAAATATATAGCTAGTCTGGAATCATGAAAAGGTCCGTCAAAGGGTATTCCATAATCTCAGTTATTGAGATCTGAAAGAGTATTACCCGAGCAACCTATGCCCGCTACACGTAGAAAGATGCGAGAAGTTGTCCCGCAGTGGATATCTTGAGATTGCTGGGTCTTGGTGAATGCAGGGTTTTATATGGATGGGCGTCGAGGAATTCTATAGATTCCCCGTGGAAGATCTGGTCTACGTAAAACAAAATCTGTAGCATAGGTCGCTGTAGACCCGAAGTACCTAGGTACCCAAGTTATTGGATAAAATGTTTCTTCACTCTTAGGGCTGAGCGGCATTGTACTGTTATCTTCTTCGACAGGAAAACTATGGGAGAAGAGAGTTTATAAGTTGAAACGGACGAGGAAGAGTTTTTCTAGTTTAACATTATTGAAATGGTAGCTTGATAGTTGTAGCATATATATTGAGCCTCCCTATCCCTTGATTAGAAGCCTATTCGACGGTATTCGTGAAAGAAGTATGCATTTTGATCATGAACCAACCCGGTTCTCTGAATCTGCTGTATAATGAGTAGACCCCTAGCATTCATACAAAGCCTCGTTCATGCTACTACCAAGCCGACACCTGTACCCCCGACTTGATCTGCAAATAATGGGTACAAAAACCAGATCTCCCTCACGATCGAGGTTAGAGAAAGCTCATCGGTCGTGGCCCCTTGCTGGTGGCACAGTTGAATTTGATATGTACTCCTACCTGAAGGCCGGTTTGATACCTCGGTCGATGCTGGTCATTGGACTGCGTTGCGTTTCTAGCAAGGGTATTCCATGCTGATAGGTGGCGTGGTCTGTGTGCATTGGTTGTGAGTTTAATTTATTCTGGTCCTTACTTGAGAAGGTCACATTATGCAAAGGAAGGAAAGTCAAATGGAACAACTTGACAGGTGGGAGAAATCTCGTGACTCGGAGTCACATTTAGGCTAATAACTTGGAAACTAGCATAGCTATAGCCAACTAACCCAAAATAAAGACCCAGCTCTCTCGAGTCGAAACACTAATTTTCGTGAAGCAGTGATGAACTCATCTTCTCTGTTTCTGGTATCATCACACGCCCGGAAACAGCGTGCCGAGAATGACGATAACGTATCTCGATTCTCCACCACACACTTTCCAAAACCCTACCATTCCGCGCATAGTGGCACGCGGTTATCGTGGCCGATCGGATTGGTTTAATTAATTACTGTTCATTATTAAGGGGTTATTCAGAAACTTTCCTGAGGGCAGAGCTTATTGTTTGTTTCGAGGGATAATTATGACGTCGTGTGAAGGCGAGCGTCAGCGGAGAGGCTTGGGAGGAACCAGCACAGCAATGACGATGTTGATGATGGTATTGGTGTGTGCCTCTCGTATCACCGCGATAATCACGACAATCGGCGTAGCCAAGAGGTGAAACAGGGGCACCTTGAAGTGGGAAATCATTCGACTGGATGAGGGGCTGAGGTGGCTCGCCGATCGGACAGGCTTGGCCGGAGTTCTGGAATTGTTCTACTGCAGTAACACGACAGTCCTTGCTTCCATCATATGCAACGCTGCGAGTGACCTGGGGGGTTTTTCCCTGCCATATTATTGCCACTCAATTGACGTGGAACGGAGCATCTCAGATGCAGCCTCTTCCCCTTCTCTCTTGATTTTTTGCTTGCTCCGAGCCTCCGACGGCCGAAAAGTCTACAAGGTTTGTGTGGTGCGCCCCCATTCCACACTTTCTGAATGCTTGATCCCGCGGGTTGTCCAGGGACCATAGAAGCATCACTGGTCACATCCATGGTCCAGAGGGTGGGAGACAGTGCCAGCCTCTGCCTGCTCGAACGAAATGCAACCCAATGACGATGCTTTGAATTGATGGAAGACCGGATAAATGGTGAGTCAGCCACTGGCTCAACCGTTCGGCAGCCCCGAGAGGTGCCACCCGGCCCTCTCCAGTGTACCTGGGTTTTAGGCGAGATACACGTACAATTCGAGGAGCGACTGGTAGAGAAGAGAGGTCAAAAGATGCAGATGGGTTTATATAGGGTGACGACAGAGCCTTTAAGTGCACTTGACAAGGCATTGAAAAGTAGCGAACTGTACATGCAAAAAAGCAAAAAAAAAAAAAAAAAAAAAAGGCAAAAAAAAAAAAACCCACCCCAGTGCTTGAAATTCGCGCACCCACTTCGGTGGAGCGTCCACGTTGCGCACGTCCACACGTTGGCGGGGCGTCGCAGTTCCAACTTGCCACACCCAGGCACACAGCCCACACCGGATAAGGCCCCGGGCCGGGAACATAAACCAATAACCGAGCCCCCGAGACAAGGTTTAAAAACAGGTATGC